>JAQOTM010000213.1:0-131115 GCA_029168755.2 Tillandsia fasciculata | reverse complement strand
CTCCCCTGGTTCTGGCAGGCGAGACATGGGGCTTGCGTCAATCTACCCTTCAGCTCCTCGAAGCTCCTCTTGACATTTGTCCGTCCAGATGAACTTTTCCCCCTTTCTAGTCAAACGGTTTAAGGGGGTGGCTATCTTGGAGAAACCCTCCACGAAGCGCCGGTAATACCCGGCTAATCCCAGGAAGCTTCGAATCTCCGTCACCGTCGTCGGTTGGGGCCAGTCCGTCACCGAATCTATCTTCTTCGGATCCACTGCGACTCCAGCCGCCGAGATTACGTGCCCCAAGAAACCGACCTCACGGAGCCAAAACTCACACTTTTTGAGTTTGGCGTAGAGTTTCTGTTCCCGAAGGGTCTGGAGGACTGTGCGCAGATGTTCTTCATGTTCCTCGTCTGTACGGGAGTAGATGAGGATATCGTCGATGAAGACCACCACGAATAAGTCCAGGAAGGGTTTGAATACCCTGTTCATCATGTCCATAAACACCGCCGGGGCATTGGTGAGCCCGAATGGCATTACCGTAAATTCGTAATGGCCATAGCGAGTTCGGAAAGCCGTTTTGGGGATGTCCTCCCCCTTAACCCGGACCTGATGATAGCCCGACTGCAGGTCAATCTTTGAAAACACCGTCGCCCCCTGTAATTGGTCGAAGAGATCGTCGATCCTTGGCAGGGGGTACTTGTTCTTGACGGTGACCTTATTTATCTCCCGGTAGTCGATGCACAACCGGAGACTTCCGTCCTTCTTTCTCACAAACAGGACGGTGCGCCCCAGGGTGACGCGCTAGGTCTGATAAAACCTTATCCAAAAGGTCCTCCAACTGCGCCTTGAGTTCCTTCAACTCCGCGAAGGCCATCCTGTACGGTGCCTTGGTGATGGGCTTGGTGCCGGGAAGCAGCTCAATTGGGAAGTCAACCTCTCGCTCCGTCCGTGGCATTCCGGGGAGCTCCGTCGGAAAACACACCCGGAAATTCCTCTTACCACGGGACCGCTGAACGCCACCTGGGGAGCGGCCCTGAACTATCTAACGGCCCACTGGGTTCTCGACCGCGAGGCATAGGGTAGAGCCTATTTATTCCTTGCGTGGCCCTTAACGGGTTCGAGAACACAGGGTTCTCCTAAACTTCGAAGCCCGCCCGCGTACATCGGGCGGGGAAGGCTTCGCCTAATACTTAAGGATCCTAGTGAGGGAGAGAGAAAGAGAGAGAGAGAAAGTCTAACTGGGGTAGTAGGCTAAGGTGTAACCGGTGCTCCTTATTTAGGAAAAAGAAAAACAGAACAGTAGTCACCTGCCGTCGCTAGGTCTGGGACGTCGCGTCCTCCACTGTAGTATCGCGGGGAATCCGTCCACAGCCCTTGGGCCAGCGTCGTACGGCGTGCTGGGGAAGGGACTTAACGTCTGAGGAGTTTGAGGACTTTTGGTCGCCGGGAGGATCCCTTGGCTGTACGGGAGCCGCAGCACTGTCTGGTCCTTTCTGTGGTGGTGGCGCGGGGGCGGCGGCGGTGGCGGCGGCGGGCCTCTGGGGGCAGAAGGCACGAGAGTGGTCCTGCAAGCCGCACTGGTTGCAGTAATGGTACCTCCAAGTACATTCCGCCACCGGGTGAGCACCCTCGCAGATTACGCACGGTCCCTGAGGTGGTCTCGCACTCTTTGCTGGTGTCGGTTCGTCCTTCCGTGCTCTCTCTGGTCGTCCTCCTCCTCGGCCTTCTTGGGCGGGGTCCCCTTGCGGGACGGGTGCAGCAGTCCTCTCTGTTTCCTCCGGTCGCGGTGCCGGAGGCCTGGTGGTGCCCGGTTCCCGAGGGCACTCGTAACGTGTGTGGCCTGGCCTGCCACACCGATAGCAATGATCGTGTCTCTACGGGCAATCTGTCACTTGGTGCGCCCCGATACATATGGAGCAAGGCCTCCTGAGCGGTCTAGGTCCTCCTCTCATCGTCCTCGCAAAGTCCCCCTCTGTCCTCGGGCGCTTGTGTACCGGACCTTGCTGGAAGGGGCCCCCCGTCGGACCCGGATAGGCGAATCTCTGTCGTGCGCGCGCCTCGGCCAGTTCCTGCTCTGCCCGCAAGGCTAACATAACCGCCTCATTAAAAGTGGGGAATCCAGCTGGTGGCATTTCCTGATGGGCGTCGTTTCTGGCGTCCCGCTGGGTGTGGTCAACGCCCTCGTAGTCTCGAATCAGTAGGCCCAGGCGCTCGATAAGGGTTAGCATTTGCCCTGCTATGTCGCGTAGCTGATTTAGGAGTAAGCGGTTGGCTGCAGCTGCGGAATCCATCCTGTCCGTCAAAGATGATTAGCGCTCGGCGGCCAAATCTTGCCCGTCGACTGCTGTAGACAAGGAAACCACGTTATCTCTAAAGTTATCACCCTAACACACTGTCTTACGATTACACCTATATCACGTTCCCGTTTCCCCGTACTCTCACGTACTACACACCTATACCTTGGCTATCTCATGTCCAATTTGCTTGTGGCACCTTACACTATGGATGTGGATCACGTCTACTATGGTTGTGGTTGCATTTCTCTGATACCATTTAATCTGTCACGCCCCCGGGGGTTTTTGAGTAAATCAAAGCGAAAAATTGCGTGTCCATTTTTTTTTTTCCTTAACAAAGTAACTTAAACCTCATCCCCGATGCGTGCCAAACCGCCACATACACAAATTCTCTCTACCCACGGACAGTCTCCTTTGCATATGAACGGCGTCTCATTTACAACATGCGTTTCATCATACATCAACCATCAACCATACAGTAGACATACATCACCATTCAAAGCACATTAATCTAACTATTGTTTTAAAAGATCGGTGTCCACTCGACACCTTATTTTCAAACAAGTCATTAAAGCGGCGTCAACGTTTGGAAAGGATAAAACCAGCGGTTGTAAGACCCGTGCCCACACGGCACTTCGTTTTGTGAAAGCATTTTCGAAATCCTTTGGTTTATCATGAAAACGTGCCGCGTATGAAAACATCACTAGAAATATCAAAAAGTCACAAAACAACGTCTCATCCACAGTGCTAACTAATACATGTCTACAACTAAAGTAATCCACAAGCAAATTAACTACTTTAAAGCATAACGGGAAAATGAGATAGAAACCAAGCGTCCTGACTACGGTCCTCGCGACGCAGTCTCACCGCCATCCCGGCTAACGCACCTAGTAGCACCTGTCACGGAGTGGGTAAAGTCAGTGACAAACAAAGTAGATGTCTAATAATAGCAAAGAAGGAAACCGAACGAATACACCGAATACACCGAAACCTTTCGTTAAACCCTGTACACAATTAAGCTGGGCACCAACCCCAGATTTATCAATTCAGTTGGGCACCAAACCCAGATTTATCAATTAAGTTGGGCACCAACCCCAGAGTACCTGTCGGAGAGACTAAAGTCTCCCCTCGTGCGCAGTCACCTTTTTGATGCTTTTAACCTCTTCACGGGGCTAGTGCGGCCCCTATAGCTGCCGTGAAGAGGTCCTCACGGCTCCCACTCCTTTGTGAGGCACACGGGTCAAAAAGACCACTCTTCCGGAAAAGTACACCCATGCGGAGGCCAATCCGCCTGTGTACGTGCAGCATCCGAAACCGGATTTGCCGAGATCGGCGTGTAGTGAGCCCCGCGACCGCAGCCGCTTCAATTGTTAGATAAAAATACAATATGCGAAAGGTTTAAACTGTCCATCTACTTTGTTAGACAAATTAAGAGCACTTTAATGATGAGAGATGCACTTACTGCACTCGTTGCACTTATAGCAACCGTACCCACCTTGTTGAAGAGAAAATCGAAACTCCTGAATCCTTTGCGCACCCCCGCTGCGCACCTGGACCTAAAGAAAGACCGCAAGGATATCCATGATCGGAAACACACACTAACATCTTAACTCGGAAAGACCCCACTTTAGACTTTTAACGGAAAAAAGACCCGGCACCGTCCGGTTTGCCGAAACCGGAACCTCCGCAACGCCGTCGCCGTCGCCGCCCGTCGGAGCCCCGCGCGCTCGAACCGCGCGACGTGGCTCCGCGGGCGGCGCCCGCGCGGAGCGGCGCTTCGCGCGGCGCCCGTGTGGGTGCTGTCCGCGCGGCGGCCGCGCGGTGCCCGCGCGGCGCCCGCGAGGGTGGGGGCCCCGCGCGGCGCCCGTGCGGGGTTGCCCGCGCGGCGCCCCGCGCGGTGCCCCACGCGGCGCCCCGCGAGGTGCCCCACGCGGCGCCCCGCGAGGTGCCCGGCGGGTGCGGGCCCGCACAGCACCCGCGCGGGGTTGCCCGCGCGGCGCCCGCGCGGCTGCCCCTCGCGGCGCTCCGCGCGGTGCCACGCGCGGCGCCCGCGCGGGTGCTGGCCCGCGCGGCGCCCGCGCGGGTGCCCGCGCGGCGCTCGCCCCGGGGTGCGACCCGCGTGGCGCGGCCCCGGGGTGTGAGACCCGCGCGGTCCCATCGCCGCTTGCGGCGGCGTTCCGGCCGTCCGCGGCTCTCCTCCGCGCGATACCCTAGCGGCACCGCGCGTCTCCGCCGTCCGTTCCGTGCCCTAGCATGATGACGATGACGGCGACGGTAACGGGGACGACGGAGAACCCAAGAACTTGACAAAAAGGGCGACGGAAAAATCCCAAAAAAAAACTTCTAAAATTATTTTACTCATCGAAAATCGTCGGGAAGGTCGCCCGGTCGTGTTTTGCCTTCGGATCGGTGTTTGGGACGATCGGGCTCCTTCTCTTTTTCCTTCTCCTTCCTTCGGCTAGGGTTCCGTCTTTTCCTTTTTCCTTTTCTTTCTCTTCTCTCCGGTTAGGGTTTTTAATTTATTTTCTTTTCTTTCGGATAATGGGGATTGTTTAAATACCCTCTTTTATTTAATTACTTATTTTATTATACGATACGTAGAAAGGAAAAACCCGTAAATATCCGGATTTATTAAATATCCGATCTACGAGATAAAATCCCCACCTTTTAAATCCTGGCCACCGATTATTTAATCCCCTTCATTAAATAATCTTGGGAATAATTTCCCAATCTTAAATACACATATAATTAATTTCCCCCTTTTTCTCGTACGTAAGAGAATTCAAATTTCCGTCCACGGATAATTAATTACTTAATTAATTAATTATCCCCTACGAGATAACCCACCTTATCTCCTACGGGTGTAAGATATTTTGCACGGATTCCGATGCGTGACTAATCCCCGCGTCACTAAGGATCCCGTTCCGGGAGATCCCGACATCGGATTTCGAATCCGATCGCACCGTCGGTCATCATTTTCCGTGCTCTATCGCTGAAAAATACATGCACCCCGCCCCGTCCGACCTTTGAAAATTAAATAATTTTATTTCGCTTAAGGCTCAAGCAATTACATGTGAGTTCAAAAATACCCCTAAGGGTCGGATCACTACACCTGCGCGGGCCGCGCACGGGCCTGCGCGGGCGTGCGCGGACCTGCGCGGGCGCCGCGGGCCGCGCGCGGGCCTGCACGGGCGCGCGCGGGCCTGCGCAGGCCTGCGCGGGCGCGCGCAGCACTGCACGGCGCTGCCCGCAGCGCCGCTGGGGCGCTGCGCGGCGCGCTCCGGCGCCGCGCAGCAGCCCCTGCGCTGCTCGGCTTTGGCCGTGTGCCGCGCGGCCGGCCTCCCGCGCCGCGCGGCTGGGGTTTCCGCCGTTCCGCGTGCCCCGGGACTTCGGCGATGCCTCGTTTTGCGTGCCTGCCCCGTTTTTCTGCCGACGGAGGCCGGTTTCGCCGTCGGATGCTGTTTTTCGCCGACCGAGGCTGTTTTTTTCGCCGCCACGAGCTGTTTTTCGCCGTCGACCGCTGTTTTCGCCGCCGCGAGCTGTTTTTCGCCGTCGACCGCTGTTTTTCGCCGTCGACCGCTGTTTTCGCCGCCGCGAGCTGTTTTTCGCCTTCGACCGCTGTTTTTCGCCGTCGATCGCTGTTTTTCGCCGTCGACCGCTGTTTTTCACCGCCGCGAGCTGTTTTTCGCCGTCGACCGCTGTTTTTCGCCGTCGACCGCTGTTTTCGCCGCCGCGAGCTGTTTTTCGCCGTCGACGCTGTTTTTCGCCGTCGACCGCTGTTTTTCGCCGTCGACCGCTGTTTTCGCCGCCGCGAGCTGTTTTTCGCCGTCGACCGCTGTTTGTCGCCGTCGACCGCTGTTTTTCGCCGTCGACCCCTGTTTTCGCCGCCGCGAGCTGTTTTTGCCGCCGGCCGCAGTTTTTCGCCGACGAAGGCTGTTTTCCGCCGACGAAGGCTATTTTTCGTCGATGAGGGCTGTTTTTCACGCCGAGCGCTGCTTTTCGCCGACGAAGGGCTGTTTTCGCGCCGCGCGCTGTTTTTCGCTAACGGAGGCTGTTTTTCGTCGCCGGATGCTCGGTTTTTGACCATTTGACTTATTTTGCGGTTTCTTCCTTCCTGGCAGCTTGCGGTGTGGTTTTTAGCTTCTGTCGTGGGCGGTTGTGTGTTCCCCACTGCGTGGTGCCGCAGACTTGCTTCGGGACATCCGTTGGAGGCGCGATCTTGTGACTTCGTTTTGCGTGCGGATTCCGGCACGTGCTTCGGGTTGCGTGCGGACCTCGTGGAGACAAGGTAAGCCCGCTGAGCCCAATTGCAAGTGTCGACAAGCAATTGGGGCGATCTGAGGTGGGTTGGTTTTCTCTCCAAGTCTACGGACTTCCTTCTAATTCTATTATGATAGGATTGCATGCTAGTTTAAGTGTTTCTTGGAACTTGACTAGCACCCCCGTCATATGTTGCATGTATTCAACCAGACCAATAGAGAACTCTGATCTGGGCTAGGTTTTTCTTATGCTTTAGACATCCCACACCATGCTTTCCTTCTGGACATAGGGTTCCTCGCCCGGGTAGTGGGCCGAGTGGTCAGAGTTTTGTGGGATGTGTGTTACACTCGGGCCTGGGGGCCGAGTGGGGTCTGGTGGCTGTGTTAGGCCAGTGTTGGTGGTTTGGGAACCGTTTAGAGTAAACGGTGGTCCCGGGTTTCTAGTTGTGACGTAGTTTTCTCGTTACTACCACGTTGTGATCGTGGAGTACGTATGCTATCAGGACCTTGAACCCAGAATGCTTTTGAACTCTCATGATTTTGGTATACCAGTGTTTTTCCTTCCGTATTCCTAAGGGTCGCCGGAGCTTGTTCTTGTTTGATTGGGCGAAGGTGTCACCCTTGGGAGTTCGGGAAACAAACTCGTTTTCAACTGATTTTCTCAAGAACTAAAATCCATAAAAGCTGGTTTTTCTCAATTTAAGATAGTTTTTGAAAGGGGTAAATTTTACCCTCACCCCAAGGGGGTTGAGGAGAAATGATATTTCTTTATAAAGGTCATCTTTTTACTAAATTCCCTCATCCGCCAGGGGCGGGGGATCTGGGTTCTAAGGGCTGGTTTCGTCTTGGGCCGAAAACAACGGGAGGCTACACCTATAGCCGGTTCTTGTTTGATTGGGGTCGTAGGTAGTAGACTCCCGGAGTTTTCGGACTCTGTGCAGTTCTTGCTGTGGAGCATCTCCAGCCGTGAGTTATGAGTTTGAGCTGAGATAGTTTCCCACTTTAACCGAGAGGGGCCGAATCCCTGAACGGTAAAAGATCGAGAACTTCGATAGGCTGAGCCTAGAGTCTGTTCTTGTTTGATTGGGGTTTTAGGCACCGGTCTATCGGGATTCTCGGACCTTTGCCGCGTCAGTCGGCTCCTCTCGCTTATGAGTGGGGTGTCGTTGTGGGAGCCGTCGGAGTGGCGGCGGTCCCAGCCTTGTGGTACTTGCTTTGGGAGAGTCAGTGTTGTGAGATTGAGTTGTGTTTGAGCATCGTGATACCGATCGTTTGATCGTGGACTATAGCCTGCTGAGCCTGGCTTTTTGCCAGTTATGAGATACTTGAGTTACTTGAGTTCGGTGGGGTCGCTCCCCTCGAGCTACGCCCCGGGTGCGATGATGATACCGAGCCTGACGAGGCTGCGATGATGCGACTAGTTGATACACTAGAGTTCGCTTGAGATTGTCGGACAGGACGCCCCACGTAAATCCCGTCCTCATGTGGATGTGTGGTGGTGGGTAGGTGCGATCCTAGTCGACAGGCGCAGGCTTGACTGGACCCTATGTGGCAGTCATAGAGATTGGGTGTTATGTGAGAGAGTATGCATATCATGTGTCATAGATCGGTTATACCTTTGAGCATAGTACTTATGACATAGTGTCAGTATTGAGTGGATGCATACCATCATCTGTGTTCTTTCTCGTTGAGCATAGTAGATAGAGGCATGATAGCTGTAGATATTTTCCAGCTTATTCTTTCATTATTTCAGTTTCATTTTGTTATCTTATGCCTCTAGTAGACTTAGTGGGCAGACCGTGGTTCTTGGAGACGGTACCCACTGAGAACTACTGTAGGATGTAGTTCTCACACCCTCTGTCGGTGACAGGTTGCTGAGGCTTTCTTCCGTTCCTACCGAGCTGACTGGACGGACCGAGGACAGGGAGTCGCGTGATAGTTCCCTACCAGCATTGTTCTATTAGAGTGAGGTAGATGTACCATCCCGGACTGTGGGAGTTGGTTTTGTATTGTATTTCCCAGTTTAGTTATCTCCCTTCAGATTTGTAGATGTTGTATAGGTGGATTTCTATTTGTATCATCTTGTTTTGGGGAGATAGACTTGCATTTATTTTCAGCTTTTTAGTAGTGAGATTTTATATTACAGCTTTTATTACCCGCTCTGATATCTGTATAGCTGTAGTTCTATCTTTTGCAGGTTAGACGCTTCGTCTGTACGGGGCTTCCCGTACAGATGGCGGATCTGTTAGCGAGCCCGGGTCGCAGTTTCGACCCCGGGGCGTGACAGATTTAGGTGGTATCAGAGCCTAGGTTGTAGGTCATTGAGGACTTAGAAACCCTAGGCTTGTGGTTGGACATTAGGATGACTACGTGAGAGACGTGAATTTAGCGAGAGTCCTGATTGAGTTTTTACCTCTCCCAAGGGATGGGATGAGTGATTTTGCTTGTTATTCGCTCAAAGTGATTATGTTGGCTGCAGACAACATAATACTTTTGGAAGGATAACAAGTTCTAGACTCTCGCTGGATTGGGTCGTTTGGTTGTTATGTCCTGACGTTTGTATTTGTTGCAGTTATCTGCGATGCCGCCGAGACGTCGTGCAGCGACGAGAGGGCGTTCGACCTTGGATGAGGAGGTCGAGCGGGCCAGGCAGATCGAGGCCAAGGAGCTACGGGCTTAGGTGGCCCAGATGTCGAGGCATTGCAACGCCAGGAGGAGGCGTCCAAACGCCAGGAAGAGACAGTCAGGCGCCAGGAGGAGGCAGCCAAGCGCCAGCAAGAAATATGGATCGGTTGATGAGACTGTTTGAGCAGAGGACATCTTCAGCAGCGCCCCCAGCAGCGACTTCGTCGACCCCGTCACAGATCGCTCCTTTGACAGAGGCAGAGCAAAGGGAGCTCATCGACAGGCTAGCTTATATCAACCAGTTCCATCCCCCGCGATTTTCAGGGCAGAGTTCAGAGCCGTGGGATGTTGAGAATTGGATCGCGGCAATGGAGAAATTATTTGAGAACCTGTTCATTAAGGAAAAGCATCAGGTGCATTTGGGGGCGCACTTTTTGGAGAAGGACGCCGAGACTTGGTGGCGTCGAGTTCGCCCAGTTGGACCGCCAGGAGTTCCGTTGATGACTTGGCCAGAGTTTCGGGCTTTGCTACGTGGGGCCTATTTTTCCGATAGTGCAAAGCAGAAACTAGAAGTGGATCTTCGACGATTGCAGCAGGGTGATCGACCTATTCAGGAGTATATTCGGGAGTTTCAGCGATTGCTGAACAGTGTACCACATGTCGCCCCAGATGAGGCCCAGAGGGTGGATTTGTTTGAGAGAGGACTGCACCAGGATACATATCATCTTGTACACTCGCACCGGTCACCGACTTTGGATGCGGCCATTGAGCGTGCTCGGTGGGTTTCCCGAGGCACAGCGGTTATGTCAGAGAGGGACGGAGCGCCAGGGACCAGCTCCGGGGAGAGGCATTCAGTACCGCTTGATTTTGGACAGACGAGTAGATCGAGACCCCCGAGGCCGTCACAACCCCAGTCTGAAGGCCGTGGATTTCAGAGGAGACAGAGATCAGGAGGTCCCCCACAGCCGAGGCACCAGCAGCAGTATCAGGATGAGTGTGTTATCTGCGGTGGGCCACATGCAGTGCAGCAGTGTGACTATAGGCAGGGGCGATGCTTTTCGTGTGGACAGAGTGGACATTTTCAGGCAGCATGCCCTCGAGCAGTACTTACAGTGATGCCGCTTGCAACAGCACCCCCGCTACCTCTCCCAGATGAAGGAGCTCCTCCGACTTACCGCCAGCCAGATGAGGCCACGACGTCGCGGCAGCCAGGGCGACGACCACCCACATCGAGAGGATAAGTTGGGCTGCCCGTTTGGAGGGCGCCAGGATAGCGGGTCGCTTGGTGCCAGATGTGACACCCCCTTCCTAGTGGTTGAGACTGGAGTTTTTGCACCCCCTACATGGTGAGTGGAGGGAGTGTAGTTTTTGGATTGCGGCCACAGCAGGGACAGCGTCAACACCTCTCTCCTTGTTTTCTCGTTTGACACCGAAACTGGCGAACGGGACGAAAAATTTCGAAGGACTACTCCAGAAATGGAGACGATGCTGGAACCTGTTCTTGTTTGATTGGGGTGAAGGCATCGGTCCTTTGGAAATTTTCGAACTTTTCGCTATTTCTGGCTGCTTTTCAATTGGAGAGTTGGGGTTGATGATGTTCCTGATGTAGATTTCTTGTGGTAGGGGGTGTGTTTTGGTTTCGAGGACGAAACCTTTTGGAAGGGAGAGTGTAGAGTACTGGGACTTCGGACAGCGCGCCGACCACATATGATAGCCTGGAGTGGTGAGATTGCCTCGGACATGTTGCATCTGAGTTTACAGTTGATGCCGGGTTGATTTGGATCAACGCAGAAGCTCCAGCTCGATTCGGGATTTTTTTTCGGGCTTTGTATGCCGATTGTGGATGAGATTTGGGAATTACCGACTTCACAGTGGAGTGCCGGAAATTCAGGAACACTTGGAACAGGTATATATTCAGTTTACAGCGAAGTTCGGGAGGTTCCGAACTGACGCGGAGGATCCGGGGGCCAAAAAGTGAGTCGGAACTCGCACTTTCGGAGCCGGTATTTGATTTGAGCATCCCGACTCAACGGATGAGCTTTTTGAAGAGAAAAAGCTGTGGACGCGTGTACTTTCGATTTACAGCAGAGTTCGGGAGGTTCCGGGCAGCGGCGGAGAGCCCGAAGGCAAAAAGTGAGTTGGAGTGGGCACTTTTGGATTATTTTATTAATATTTTGATGGTTTTGTTAATTATTCTCTTTCACTTTCATTGGTGACAGTGAGCATGTTGAGGTACTTTGGGATTTAAGGTAAGTGTTTTTGTTTTGTTTTAATATTGCTTTGTATATTGTTTTTGCTTTAGTGGGGCTGAATTAAGTTTTTCTTAATTAAGCACCCTGAAGATTAAGGTGAGGTAACCTCACCTTAAGAGTTAGCCTCACCTTCTTCTCCAAAAAGAAAAAAGGAAGCCCTCCCTGTTGCTTTTCGAAGCTGAGAAAGAAAGAAAGGAGAAGGAAGGAGAAGAAGAAAAGGAGGAAGATCTTGGGTGGATTGGAGGTTTCTCGTTTAAGGTATGTTGTGTTTTATTTTTTTAATCTTGCTTAGGAATTTTTAGAAGAGGTTTGAGCTAGGGAAATTATTGATTGGGATTTTGAACCTTGTTTTTTAAGCTTGGGATTTTTGCTTGGAGCCATGGGATTCTTGTTGGAATTTTTGAGCAAAAAACTAGATTTTTGCAATTTATTTTGAGCTTTGGGATTTTTGATGGTTTTTATAAAAGGCAAGAAATTGATTTTTGGAAAAATCTTGGAGTGAAAAGGGTTTTTTAAATTGATATTGGAGCTAAATTAAGTGTTTAAAATTTATTTAATTTTTTCTGATTTTTTTTTAGTTTTTTTAAAATTTTTCCGCCGCCGGGGGTGCTGCTGTTAGCAGCACCCTGCGGCGGCGCAGCCTGGCCGCGCGCAGGCACGCGCGCGGGCGCCGCGGGCCGCGCGGGCCTGTGCGGACCTGCGCGGGCGCCGCGGGCCGCGCGCGGGCCTGCGCGGGCGCGCGCGGGCCTGCGCAGTCCTGCGCGGGCGCGCGCGGGCAGGGGCGCTGCGCGGCGCGCTCCGGCGCTGCGCAGCAGCCCCTGCGCTGCTCGACTTGGGCCGTGTGCCGCGCGGCCGGCCTCCCGGTCCGCGCGGCTGGGGTTTCCGCCGTTCGGCGTGCCCCGGGACTTCGGGGATGCCTCGTTTTGCGTGCCGGCCCAGTTTTTCCGCCGACGGAGGCCGGTTTCGCCGTCGGATGCTGTTTTTCGCCGACGGAGGCCGTTTTTTTCGCCGTCGCGAGCTGTTTTTCGCCGTCGACCGCTGTTTTCGCCGCCGCGAGCTGTTTTTCGCCGTCGACCGCTGTTTTCGCCGTCGCGAGCTGTTTTTCGCCGTCGACCGCTGTTTTTCGCCGTCGACCGCTGTTTTCGCCGCCGCGAGCTGTTTTTCGCCGTCGACCGCTGTTTTTCGCCGTCGACCGCTGTTTTCGCCGCCGCGAGCTGTTTTTCGCCGCCGGCCGCAGTTTTTCGCCGACGAAGGCTGTTTTTCGCCGACGAAGGCTGTTTTTCGCCGATGAGTGCTGTTTTTCGCCGCCGTGCGCTGTTTTTTGCCGACGAAGGGCTGTTTTCGCGCCGCGTGCTGTTTTTCGCTAATGAAGACTGTTTTTCGCCGCCGGATGCTCGGTTTTTGAACATTCTGACTTATTTTGCGGTTTCTTCCTTCCTGGCAGCTTGCGGTGTGGTTTTTAGCTTCTGTCGTGGGCGGTTGTGTGTTCCCCACTGCGTGGAGCCGCAGACTTGCTTCGGGACATCCGTTGGAGGCGCGATCTTGTGGCTTCGTTTTGTGTGCGGATCCCTGCACTGTGCTTTGGGTTGCGTGCGGACCTCGTGGAGACAAGGTAAGCCCGCTGAGCCCAATTGCAAGTGTCGATAAACAATTGGGGGCGATCTGAGGTGGGTTGGTTTCTCTCCAAGTCTACGGACTTCCTTCTAATTCTATTATGATTGGATTGCATGCTAGTTTAAGTGTTTCTTGGAACTTGACTAGCACCTCCGTCATATATTGCATGTATTCAACCAGACCAATAGAGAACTCTGATCTGGGCTAGGTTTTTCTTATCTTTATACATCCCACACCATGCTTTCCTTCTGGACGTAGGGTTCCTCGCCCGGGTAGTGGGCCGAGTGGTCAGAGTTTTGTGGGACGTGTGTTACACTCGGGCCTGGGTGGCCGAGTGGGGTCTGGTGGCTGTGTTAGGCCAGTGTTGGTAGTTTGGGAACCGTTTTGATGTAAACGGTGGTCCCAGGTTTCTAGTTGTGACGTAGTTTTCTCGTTACTACCATGTTGTGATCGTGGAGTACGTATGCTATCAGGACCTTGAACCCAGAATGCTTTTGAACTCTCATGATTTTGGTATACCAGTGTTTTTCCTTCCGTATTCCTAAGGGTCGCCGGAGCTTGTTCTTGTTTGATTGGGCGAAGGTGTCACCCTTGGGAGTTCGGGAAACAAACTCGTTTTCAACTGATTTTCTCAAGAACTAAAATCCATAAAAGCTGGTTTTTCTCAATTTAAGATAGTTTTCAAAAGGGGTAAATTTTACCCTCACCCTAAGGGGGTTGAGGAGAAATAATATTTCTTTATAAAGGTCATCTTTTTACTAAATTCCCTCATCCGCTAGGGGCGGGGGATCTGGGTTCTAAGGGCTGGTTTCGTCTTGGGCCGAAAACAACGGGAGGCTACACCTATAGCCGGTTCTTGTTTGATTGGGGTCGTAGGTAGTAGACTCCCGGGGTTTTCGGACTCTGTGCAGTTCTTGCTGTGGAACATCTCCAGCCGTGAGTTATGAGTTTGAGCTGAGATAGTTTCCCACTTTAACCTTGAGGGGCCGGAATCCCTGAACGGTAAAAGATCGAGAACTTCGATAGACTGAGCCTAGAGTCTGTTCTTGTTTGATTGGGGTTTTAGGCACCGATCTATCGGGATTCTCGGACCTTTGCCGCATCAGTCGGCTCCTCTCGCTTATGAGTGGGGTGTCGTTGTGGGAGCCGTCGGGAGTGGCGGCGGTCCCAGCCTTGTGGTACTTGCTTTGGGAGAGTCAGTGTTGTGAGATTGAGTTGTGTTTGAGAATCATGATACCGATCGGTTTGATCGTGGACTATAGCCTGCTGAGCCTGGCTTTTTGCCAGTTATGGCATACTTGAGTTACTTGAGTTCGGTGGGGTCGCTCCCCTCGAGCTACGCCCCGGGTGCGATGATGATGCCGAGCCTGACGAGGCTGCGATGATGCGACTAGTTGATACACTAGAGTTCGCTTGAGATGGTCGGACAGGATGCCCCACGTAAATCCCGTCCTCATGTGGATGTGTGGTGGTGGGTAGGTGCGATCCTAGTCGACAGGCGCAGGCTTGACTGGACCCTATGCGGTAGTCATAGAGATTGGGTGTTATGTGAGAGAGTATGCATATCATGTGTCATAGATCGGTTATACCTTTGAGCATAGTACTTATGACATAGTGTCAGTATTGAGTGGATGCATACCATCATCTGTGTTCTTTCTCGTTGAGCATAGTAGATAGAGGCATGATAGCTGTAGATATTTTCCAGCTTATTCTTTCATTATTTCAGTTTCATTTTGTTATCTTATGCCTCTAGTAGACTTAGTGGGCAGACCGTGGTTCTTGGAGACGGTACCCACTGAGAGCTACTGTAGGATGTAGTTCTCACACCCTCTGTCGGTGACAGGTTGCTGAGGCTTTCCTTCCGTTCCTACCGAGCTGACTGGACGGACCGAGGACAGGGAGTCGCGTGATAGTTCCCTACCAGCATTGTTCTATTAGAGTGAGGTAGATGTACCATCCCGGACTGTGGGAGTTTGGTTTTGTGTTGTATTTCCCAGTTTAGTTATCTCCCTTCAGATTTGTAGATGTTGTATAGGTGGATTTCTACTTGTATCACCTTGTATTTTGGGGAGATAGACTTGCATTTATTTTTTCCGCTTTTTAGTAGTGAGATTTTATATTACAGCTTTTATTACCGCTCTGATATCTGTTTAGTTGTAGCTCTATCTTTTGCAGGTTGACGCTTCGTCGGGCGGGGCTTCCCGTGCCGACGGCGGATCTGTTGGCGAGCCCGGGTCGCAGTTTCGACCCCGGGGCGTGACATGGCAGGCATAGTAGGCATGGCAGGCATAGCAGGCAGTACCAGTGATTACTGGTCTATCGTTTGGGTCGATTGTGCACTTCATGTGCTGGTGGTTGCATACCACCCTTTGGTTCTCCCCTTTTGGGCATTTAGTTAGAAGCTTGGTAGCTGTTGAGAGTCTCCAGCTTCCTTATTTCAGTCTTTACGGGTTTGGTTAGTTTTTGTCTCTTGAGGTCTTGGTGGGCAGACCGTCAGTACTGGCAGTGGTACCCACTGAGAACTCCCTTTTCAGTGTAGTTCTCACACCCTCTGGGGGTTTCCTCCCTCCTTTTCTTCCTCTCCTTTGTCTTGCAGAGTCTTAGCGGGTGTTGCTGATTCTGCGATTGCTGATCGAGACGAGAGAGTTGCGAGATAGATCCCTACCCGTCGTTGGAGAGTAGCGGTACCCCTTCAGAGGAGATCTACGGTAGATTAATTGTTTTACTTTTTCCTCTTTTGAGAGACTGATATACTGAGGACATATTATGTACCGAGAGACTGTACACTATTATATTTATTTGGGATATCTCCCTGTTGAGTTTTGAGCTTTGTATATGAGGATATTGTATCATTATCTTTTGGGAGACAGACTTATGGTATTATTTCCAGTTGTACAGTGGTTGATTTTAGTTATACAGCAGATTTTTATTTATAGCTCTGATATTCTGTTTAGTTGTAGTACTTTTCTTACAGGTAGGACGCTTCGCCTATGTAGGTTGGCATAGGTTGTGGATCTGTTGGCGAGCCCGGGTCGCAGTTTCGACCCCGGGGCGTGACAGATTAGAGTGGTATCAGAGCCTAGGTTGTAGGTCATGGTGGACTTAGAAACCCTAGACTTATGGTTTGACCCTTGGTTGACTTCGTGAGAGTCGTGATTTTTAGCGAGAGTCCTGATTGAGTTTTATACCCCTCCCAAGGGATGGGAGGAGTGATTGGCATGTTTATTCTCCTAAGTAATTATGTTGGCTGCAGACAACATAATGCTGTGGAACGGGTAACATACTTTCGACTTTCGCTTGATTGGGTCGAGTGGCTTTTGTGTGCCGTTTGTGGTTCCGTTGTGGTGAGTGGTGTCTCCCCGACGCTGGGTTTTGACCCGTGGGCATTCTCTCTTAGTGATTGAGCTCGAGCGGTTGGTTTTGGGCCGGATACCTAGATTGAGGTCAGAGAACTTCGGACTCAGATGATAGTATTGTTTGAGGCATATCAACGGCAGAGTGAGCAGCTGGTCTGGGTGACACAGTTGTCGGAGCACTGAGTAACCCCCTCCGTGCCAATGTTTAGTGTCGAGGCACCGAGGTAGGGTGGATAGTTGACAGTAGAGGAGCTGTGGGACATGATCGATCTATTGAGTCAGATTCGGTACTTAAATCACCCCGACTCGTAAGATTGAGTTTGGAGCCTTGGAGGCAGAGTCGTGATTGGTGGTGATGGAGTGATCAATTGAGAGCCTCCTTGTGTTAGAGAGGTTATACAGTTGTTGAACTATGCGCTCCAGGTTTCGAGGGACGAGGCACATAGGATATAAGAGACTAGGAGTGGATTGCGCCAGGATACCTTTCAGTTTATTCGGTCCCTCCTATACAGATTTTGGATTTAGACGCCTCGTTGGAGTAGGCGTTGTGTTTGGAGTGTGGCGTTGCAGTTCCTTTGGATAGGGATCTACCGCCAGAGGTGAGTTCTGGATTTTGGAGCTTGGCGCCGGGTGATGGAGGACAGATCGGCCGGCAGGGGCATTCCGATTTTTTTTTCCTGGACAACGAGTTCCCGAGATACCAGAGGTCGGATGGACCCCGATGGCAGCATCAGTATCTTGATAAGTATCTTGATCAGAGTAGCGCAGCGGTAGCGTGGATCTGTTATCTGCGGAGGACCTTATTCATCGCCTCAAGGTGAGCAGAGACAGAGGTCGTAGTCCCTAGGTGGATAGTCTTGATTTTCCTTACAGATTGAGCGACAACCACTTTCATTGAGCGGATAAACCTGTGCCGCCCGGCTGCAGGGCGCCACAGCGGCGGATCGGGTTGTCGCAGGTGTGAATTCATCACAGCAGTTGGAGTTAGAGCATGTTGCATTCCTACATGGACTAAAGGCAGATTTGTTACCACGTGCACTAGAGGTACAGGTTTCTGTTGGTGTTGTGCATGTGGAGGAGGCTTTTGGGATCATGTCCAGTGCAGCTGAGACTGCGAGTTACTGGCAGACTTATTAGAATTGTGGCAGTTCGGTATTTTGACTGTGTGCTTGAGATTGACTGGCACAATGCCACAGAATGTTGGACTGCGGTGAGAGAGGACTTTGACCTTCGGCAAGGCGGACAAGATGAGGCTTGCTTGTTGAGAGTATTAGAGCACGCAAGTTATAGCGACAGTGCGAGAGGTGCTTACGGCGGCACCGTGACCCAAGGATATCTCTGTTGCCTATGAGATCCCGAGTGTGATTTCACCAGAGCTGTTGATAATGCCGCCGGTTAGGGAGATAGAGATTGCATTTGA
This sequence comes from Tillandsia fasciculata, assembly GCA_029168755.2. Classification (NCBI taxonomy): domain Eukaryota; kingdom Viridiplantae; phylum Streptophyta; class Magnoliopsida; order Poales; family Bromeliaceae; genus Tillandsia; species Tillandsia fasciculata. The sequence continues at coordinate 113,310 of JAQOTM010000213.1, read as the reverse complement.
CGTGATTCGGGGGACCGTGCCACCCTCGACAGCACCTCATTGGATATCATCTGTGGAGCTGAGAGAGCTATTGTCACAGTCGCAGGATCTGATGGATCAAGGGGTCTGTTTGACCTAGTGCCACATCTTGGATAGACGATGATGAGGGTTCGTTATGATTTGAGCATAGGCAGGTTCAGGTATTATCAAGGACCTTTTGTTGGAGTTCTACTCCGGCAATTATTGTATGATGCGAGTACCTACTTGGGATTAGACAGCCGAGGGCTGTGCCTGGATGGCATTCAGGGTCCGGTAAGGGCAATATGAGAGCATAGTGAGGCCAAATGGAATGACTAATGCCATGTGACTTCAAGGTTTGAGGAATTGTGTGTCCTAGTTGTATTTGGACGGTTTGGGAGTGGTGTTCCCCGAGGATATTTTGATTTACTCCTAGAGCGACTTGGAGCACTTGTGGATGAAGCTGTATGCCAAGTTATTGAGATACAAGTTCTAGCTCCAAGTGCATGCCTTCTTGGGTCGCTTTGTGTTAGCCGTAGGGGCGGCAGTGGAAATCCGGCCAATATGGATACTAATTGGGAATTGGCCGAGATCTATATTTATGGTCAAGGTAAGGAGCTTCTTGGACTGGGCAGTGCCAGGAGAGCTTGGCAATCAGATGATGAGACTGATACCAGCGCCTATGCTTGTCACGCCCCGAGTCCGCCAATTTGTACGGTTCGGGCACGCCAACAGACCCGCCAATCGGGTAAGACCTTTTCCTACCCGAAAGGAACGGTAACATCCATAAAAACACAACAAGTGTATGCGGAAGTTCAATATCAGAGTATTAAAAATCACTATAAATTTAAAACTTTCATTCAATAACATACAGTTAATGCGGAAATGAAAGCATACTAGAGTGAACCATGCATTGAGTTTATTACACTTTACATTTCTGAACTTGCAAATAAATTATTACAATTCTTTTACATGAATTCCTCACCATACAATGTTCACTCAAGAAATATATAAAAAGGGATACCTCTGCTAGACCCTCTAGGTCTCTATGCTGCTGGGCTCTTGCCCTTGTCGTATGCCTCGCCGTCCGCATCTGAACCGTCTCGACCGCTACATCCCAAGCTGAACCTGTGGGGGGGGTCACCCAAGGGGTGTGAGAACTACAACTGAGTTCCCAGTGGGTTCAACCACCGAGAAAAAGTGTCCTACACCACTTGGTCCAATGGAAGCAATAATAATAGTGCTAGAAAACTAAAATCCTCAATATCAAAATGCGGCTATGCGATATATATATCCCTACACTATCTGTGTATACTCATCAACCCAGCACTACTCTGTCTAGTCATACTAGGCTACTAAGCACCAACTCGGCCGCTATGCCGCTGTATACAGGGTCAAACTAACCCGGCCATCTTGGCCACTCTATTTTTCTTTATTCTTTAGATTCTGGTGCTTTAGTTCAAGTTAACCCTCAGAAATTCTTTGTCACGCCCCCGGGGGTTTTTGAGTCCTTTGAAGCGGAAAATCGTGCCATTTTTTTTTTCTCATAATAAGGTAACTTAACTTCAACCCCGGTGCGTGCCACACCGCCACATACACAAATTCACTCTGTCCGCGGACAGAGTCTCCTCTGCATATGCACGGCGTCTCGTTTACATCATTTCATTCATTCACAATAATCATACAACACACACCAACCAACAACCATACAGTAGACATACACCATAGAGTTAAATCGTTTAACTAAAACATGTCATTTGAGCGGCTTCAATGTTTGGAAAGGATAAACCCAGAGTTGTAAAATCCGTGCCCACACGGCACGTCTTTTTTTTTTGAAAATGTTTTCGCAAACCTTTATCTCATCCTAAAACTTGCCGCAATTAAAAACACTACTAAAAGTATCACATAAAGCCACATCTCATCCACAGTGCTAACTAAAACATGCCCACATGTAAAGTAATCCACAAGCGAAATTAAAAGTAACCTAAAGAGGAAATGAGTTATATATACGATAACCAAGAGTCCGACCACGATCCTCACGTCGCAGTCCCACCGCCGTCCCGGCTAACGCACCTAGGGAAACCTGTCACGGAGTGGGTAACGTCAGTGACAAACAAAGTAGATGTCTAATAATATTAAGAAAGGAAGAACGAACCGAATATACCGAGTACACCGTAACCTTTCGTTAAACCCCTGTGCATATATTAAACCGGGCACCAACCCCGGATTAATTGTTAATTAAATTGGGCACCGACCCCAGAGTACCTGTCGGGGAGACTAAAGTCCCCCCTCGTGCACAACACCTTTTTGATGCTATAACCACTTCACGGGGCTAGTGCGACCCCTATAGCAGCCGTGAAGAGGTCCTCACGGCACCCACCCCTTTGTGAGGCACACGGGTCAAAAAGACCACTTTTCCGGAAAAGTACACCATGCGGTGGCCCGATCCGCCAGTGTACGTGCAGCATCCGAAACCGGATTGCCAAGATTGGCGTGTAATGAGCACCGCGACCGCAGCCGCTTAATTTGTCAGATAATTATCAATTAAAGGAAAGGTTAACTGTCCATCTACTTTGTTAGGTAAATTAAAGAATATTTTTAGTGACATAGATGCACTTACAGCACCGGTTGCACACATCGCAACCGTACCCACCTTGTTGGAAAGAAGTCGGGTCACCCGAGCCCTTCGCACTCTCCCGCTGCGCACCCGGACCTATAAAAGTCCGCACGGACACTACGGTCAGAAAGTATGCTAACTTATCGCAACAGAAAATACCCCACATTAAATATATTAAAGTCCGGCACCGTCCCGCTGCCCACGGAACCCCCCTCGCGCAACCGTCGCCGCCCGTCGGAGCCGCGCGCGGCGCGGCCCCGCGGGCGGTGCGCGCAAAGTGCCCCGCACGGTGCCCGCACGGGCACGGGCCCGTGCGGCGCCGTGCGGGGTTGCCGCGCGGCGCCCCGCGCGGTGCCCGCGCGGGGCCGCCCGCGCGGCACCCCGCGCGGCGCCCGCGCGGGGCCGCCCGCGCGGCACCCCGCGCGGGTGCCCGCGGGGCACCCCGCGCGGGTGCCCGCGCGGCGCCCGCGCGGGGCCGCCCGCGCGGCACCCCGCGCGGGTGCCCGCGCGGCACCCCGCGCGGGGCCGCCCGCGCGGGTGCCCGCGGGGCACCCCGCGCGGGTGCCCGCGCGGCGCCCGCGCGGGGCCGCCCGCGCGGCGCCCCGCGCGGGTGCCCGCGCGGCGCCCCGCGCGGGGCCGCCCGTGCGGCGCCCCGCGCGGCCCCCGCGCGGTGCCGCGCGGGGCCGCCCACGCGGCGGCCGCGCGGTGTCCGCGCGGCGCCCGCGTGGGTGCGACCCGCGCGGCGCCGTCCCCGCCTGCGGCGGAGCCCGGTCATCCGCGTGTGTTTCCCCTTTTTCCTCGCGCGATGCCCCCGTGGCACCGCGCGCCTCCTTGCCCGTTCCGTCCGCCCAACAAAATTACGATGACGGCGGCGGTGACGGGGGTGGCGGAGGAACTCTAGAATTTTACCAACTACGATAGGAAAATCCAGAAAAATTATTAAAAATTATTTTACCTATCGGAGATCGTCGGGAAGGTGTCCGGTCGCGTTTCTAGCCTTTGGATCGGTGTTTAGGACGATCGGCTCCCTTCCTTCTTCCTTCTCCTTCCTCCGGTTACGGTCCTTTTCTTTCTTTTTCGCTGGCTGGGGGTTTCGGTACGCACGAAAGAGGAGGGTTTGGGGAGGCGGAGAAATAAAAATAGGGTTTCGTTCGGTGAGCGGGGAATAAATAATCCCTATGTTGGTTATATCCAATTGTAAACCCGCACCGTCAAAATTCCCTTTTTGGGTATTCCGATCCGATTAATTAATCCGCTAATTAATTAATCCCCACCGATAACCTATTTAGTTAATCGTTTGATTATTATCCCCACCGTCAATTCCCCAAATCTAATCGTTAATTTTATTTACGTACGTAGGAACCTATAATTTCCCGTTTCTATTTCTCAAGAAAATATCCGACGACGGGATATTTCTCGACTTTAAATCCTGACCACCGATTATTTGATCACCTTTATCAAATAATCTTGGGAAATCAAATTCCCAGTCGGATTCTAATTACCCGGATATTTAAACCTCTATTATCCAAATCCCGGTCACCGATTATTTAATCACCTTAATTAAATAATCATGGGAAATAAATCCCCAATTTGAAAATCCGGATTTTATCTCTTATTTAATCCGTGAGATAAAATCCCATAATTTAAATCCTTTAGTTTAAATATCCTGATTTTTATCCCTTTCCAATCTATGCGATAAAATCCCACCCATTTAAATCCCACAATTAATTTGTACGCAGGAGGATTTAAATTCCGTCACCGGATAATTAATTATTTGATTAATTATCCTTACGGGATAACCCACCTTATCTCTAACGGGTGCAAGATATTTTGCACGGTTTCCGATGCGCGACTAACTACCGCATCGCTAAGGGTCCCGTTCCGGGAGATCCTGGCATCGGATTTCGAATCCGATCGCACCGTCGGTCATCGTTTTTCGCGCTCTATCGCAGGAAAATATACACACTTGTCCCGGCCGACTTTTGAAAATTAAATAATTTTATTCCGCTTAAGGCCTAAGCGATTACATGTGAGTTCAAAAGTACCCCGGAGGGTCGGGTCACTACACCACTCACACTTTATAAAAAGTTTCGTCCCGAAACTTAAACCCTAACCTCCCTAAAATAACTCGGGAAAACACTCCCTCATTTTTGATTCCAATTCCCACGTCGCCTCGCGTTCCTCGTGGTTGCTCCATTGGACCTTCACATAGGGAATTGTTCGGTTGCGCAACTTCTTGTCCTCTCTCGCCAAAATCCGCACCGGCGTCTCCTCGACGCTCAGGTCCTCCCGCAACTCGATGGTGGAAGCATCCAAGGCATGAGAGGGATCCGCCAGGTATTTTCGGAGCATCGAAACGTGAAAGACATTATGGACTCGTTCGAGATTTGGCGGCAGGGCCAAGCGGTATGCCACCGGTCCTACACGCTCCAGGATTTCGAACGGTCCCACGTACCGTGGGCTTAGCTTTCCTTTTATGCCGAAACGCCGGTTTCCTTTGGAGGGTGAAACCCGGAGCAGAACGTGCTCGCCCACCGTAAATTCTAAGTCCCGGCGTCTGTTATCTGCATAGCTTTTCTGTCTACTTTGGGCGGTCAGCAGTCTTTGTTTAATCAGACGCACCTTTGCTTCGGTCTCCTCCACCAGATCTGGGCCCAAGAACTTCCGCTCACCTAAGTCGTCCCAGCAAATTGGAGACCGACAGCGGCGTCCGTACAGCGCCTCGTACGGCGCCATCTGTATACTGGCCTGGTAGCTATTATTGTAGGCAAATTCTACCAGGGGCAAACACCGTGCCCACCCTTCGCCCAAGTCCAGAACGCATGCTCGAAGCATGTCTTCCACAATCTGTATCACCCGCTCCGATTGCCCATCGGTCTGTGGGTGAAAAGCTGTGCTGAAGTGCAACTTGGTTCCCATCGCTTGTTGCAAACTTCGCCAAAAGTTCGACACAAAACGTGTGTCTCTGTCCGACGTGATGGATGTTGGTACACCGTGCAACCTCACTATCTCATCTAGGTACGTTTGCGCCAGTCGTTCCCGGGTCCACGTCGTGTGTATGGGCAAAAAGTGGGCCGATTTAGTCAAACGGTCCACGATCACCCATATCGCATCATGTCCCTGTGGCGATCTCGGGAAACCGGTCACAAAGTCCATGGTAATCATGTCCCATTTCCACTCGGGCACCGGTAAAGGTTGTAATTTTCCCGCCGGCCGTTGGTGTTCGGCCTTCACCCGTTGGCACACCAGGCAATGTGCCACAAATCGCGTCACGTCTCCCTTCATTTTCGGCCACCAGAAGGTTTGCTTGACATCTTTGTACATTTTGGTTCCCCCGGGATGCGCCGCATACGGGGCGGTATGCGCCTCCCGTAGGATCTCCTCCTTGATTTCCGGTAGATCCGGCACGCAGATCCGTCCGCGAAATCGTATCGTGCCGTCGGTGTCCACTGTAAAGTCGCCCTCCCGGTCGGCGGTTATTCTACTCCGCACCAGCTGGAGCTGATCATCAGTCGATTGGCCTTCGAGAATTCTGTCCAGCAAGGTAGGTCTGACCACCAGTGTCAGAAGTTGGGCGACTGTCCCTGCGGGCACCACCTCTAGTTTCATTCGCGAGAATTCCGCGATTAGGCTATCCTGCTGCGTAATGGCGCTTACATCCGCTTCCGCAGCCTGCCCTTTGCGACTCAGGGCGTCGGCCACCACGTTGGCCTTTCCCGGGTGGTAGTGGATTGTTAAGTCGTAATCCTTTAATAGCTCCAGCCACCGCCTTTGTCGCAGATTTAGCTCTCTTTGGGTGAAAAGATACTTGAGGCTCTTATGATCTGAGTACACGTTGCAGTGCGCCCCATACAGGTAATGCCTCCATAGCTTGAGGACGAACACCACTGTTGCGAGTTCCAAGTCATGCACGGGGTAATTCCGCTCGTACTCCTTGAGCTGCCTTGATGCATAGGCTATGACCTTTCCCCGTTGCATGAGTACTCCACCCAATCCATTTCGCGACGCGTCGCAATACACTTCGTAATCCTCCCCAGGCTCTGGTAGGGCGAGAATCGGAGCTCGCGTCAACCTATCCTTAAGCTCCTCGAAGCTTTTCTGGCACTTATCCGTCCAGATGAATTTTTCCCCCTTCCTTGTCAAGCGGGTTAAGGGGGTGGCTATCTTGGAGAAGCCCTCCACGAAGCGCCGGTAATACCCGGCTAATCCTAAGAAGCTTCGAATTTCCGTCACCGTGGTCGGTCGGGGCCAGTCCGTCACCGAATCTATCTTCTTCGGATCCACCGCGACTCCAGCCGCCGAGATCACGTGCCCCAAGAAACCGACCTCTCGGAGCCAAAACTCACACTTTTTGAGTTTGGCGTAGAGTTTCTGTTCCCGTAGGGTCTGGAGGACTGTGCGCAGGTGTTCTTCGTGTTCCTCGTCGGTACGGGAGTAGATGAGGATATCGTCGATGAAGACCACCACGAATAAGTCCAAGAAGGGTTTGAATACCCTGTTCATCATGTCCATAAACACCGCCGGGGCATTAGTGAGCCCGAATGGCATTACCGTGAACTCGTAATGGCCATAGCGAGTACGGAAAGCCGTTTTGGGGATATCCTCCCCCTTGACTCGGACCTGATGATAACCCGACTGCAGGTCGATCTTTGAGAACACCGTCGCCCCCCGTAACTGGTCGAAGAGGTCATCGATCCTTGGCAGGGGGTACTTATTCTTGATCGTCACCTTATTTATCTCCCGGTAGTCGATGCACAACCGGAGACTTCCGTCCTTCTTCCTCACAAACAGGACGGGCGCGCCCCAAGGTGACGCGCTTGGTCTGATGAAACCTTTGTCCAGAAGGTCCTCCAACTGTGCCTTGAGTTCCTTCAGCTCCGCGAAGGCCATCCTGTACGGTGCCTTGGTGATGGGCTTGGTGCCGGGGAGCAGTTCAATTGGGAAGTCAACCTCTCGTTCCGGCGGCATTCCGGGAAGCTCCGCCGAAATACATCCGGGAATTCCCTTACCACTAAGCCTCAAATGTCGAATCGTCGGCACTAACCATTAACCCCAAAAGCCTGAGCTTTCAGAGGTGCGCATCCGATTCACTTAAGTGGTATACACCGCACCACGGATCTCGACCAGACCCAACCCACCTGGATGTTGGGTCTATTGTTGGGCCTCTTGCCGTTAGGTCTATTGCGGACCGCAGCCTACTCAACCTTTGGGCTCACCCAACCCAACTCACTAGTCCCTTGGGCCTATTGTCTCAAGGCAGAAAGTTCGACCTATTTGACCCATAATAAAGGGCCAACACCAAAGACGACTAAGTCTTCGCATCCTTATTGGGCAGGAAAGTACAGACTATTTGCTCCTAAGGGTTCTCCTGGGGTCAAGACCCACATTACTCTTCGTAAGGGGTCTTTCCTGCTACTACTTCCCTCGGGTAGTGCGTCCTTTGTCGTGTCATCGCATAGGACCCCTCATCCGTGTCGCGACTCCAAAGAATCATTCCCGGGTTCGGGGCAGTAAAAACGGAACTGTCCCAGTTTGTCACGATAGAAGCAAAGGTCGTGCTTCCGGAATGAATCATTTCCCTCGAGGTGCTCCTCTTGGTATGCCCTCTTCCGAAGTTTGGCCGGGTTCGTTTCTTATCCCTGCTGTGTCCTGAGCTCTCCCGTCGGGCTTGAGACATCGTAAATCCGCGCTCCACCGCGGTGGCTCTATCGTCCACCTCCTGGAAGGTGCGCAAACCCGCCATTTGCGCCACCTTTAAGATGTCGCTCCATAAGCCATTCACAAAAGGACGGGCCTTGTGAGATTCATCTCTTGTATCAAAGGGGAACACATCTGATCAACCTCACAAATGCCCGTTGATATCCCATAACGGTCCGACTTCCTTGCTTGATGAACTTCACGTCACCTTCCATCCGCCGTTTGATGCTGTCGGAGAGAAATGCCCTCAACAGTTCTCCTTGGAACGTGGTCCAAGATGGAAGGGCGGTGCCCTCCGAAGGATCCGGGCGCACCGTCTTCCACCACTTGCGGGCGTCTCCCTCAAGAAAACGGACTGCCAAAGGGACCCGTTCACCTTTCCTCATTAGCAAAGCTTCGAAGAGCCTTTCCATGCTATCTACCCATTTTCCTACAACCCAAGGGTCGGTCGTATCTCCCTCAAGGGGTCTCCATTGACGGCTCCCGGCGTAGGTCCCAAAGTTGCTGGCGCGGCTGGCCCGGGCAGAGAAGCCCGGGCGACCTCCATTGGTGCAGTCGACTATTGCACCCACTATGGCATCTGTTCCATAAGGGTTACTGACTGCCCGGCCATCTCTTGTAGTCGTTGTCGGAGAAGCTGATACTCCGCCGCTGTTCGCACCATACTCTTTGCCCCTGCGTTCTCCGCTGATAACCCATTTCGGGCCATCGTCCGCTTGTAACAAAGAAACCACGTTAGGCCTAAGGTTATCACCCTAGCACCTAGACTTACGAACACACCTATATTACGTTCCCGTTTTCCCGTACTCTCACGTACTACACCTACACCTTGGTTATCTCATTTCCCATTTGCTTGTGGCACCTAGCACTGTGGATGTAAACCTCGTCTACTATGGTTGTGGTTGTATTTTGCTCTGATACCATTTAATCTGTCACGCCCCCGGGGGTTTTTGAGTCCTTTGAAGCGAAAAATCGTGCCATTTTTTTTTTCTCATAATAAGGTAACTTAACTTCAACCCCGGTGCGTGCCAGACCGCCACATACACAAATTCACTCTGTCCGCGGACAGAGTCTCCTCTGTATATGCACGGCGTCTCATTTACATCATTTCATTCATTCACAATAATCATACAACACACACCAACCAACAACCATACAGTAGACATACACCATATTCAGAGTTAAATCGTTTAACTAAAGCATGTCATTTGAGCGGCTTCAATGTTTGGAAAGGATAAAACCCAGAGTTGTAAAACCCGTGCCCACACGGCACCTCTTTTTAGAAAACGTTTTCGCAAACCTTTATCTCATCATAAAACATGCCGCAATTAAAAACACTACTAAAAGTATCACATAAAGCCACATCTCATCCACAGTGCTAACTAAAACATGCCCACATGTAAAGTAATCCACAAGCGAAATTAAAAGTAACCTAAAGAGGAAATGAGTTATATATACGATAACCAAGAGTCCGACTACGATCCTCACGTCGCAGTCCCACCGCCGTCCCGGCTAACGCACCTAGGGAAACCTGTCACGGAGTGGGTAACGTCAGTGACAAACAAAGTAGATGTCTAATAATATTAAGAAAGGAAGAACGAACCGAATACACCGAGTACACCGTAACCTTTCGTTAAACCCCTGTGCATATATTAAACCGGGCACCAACCCCGGATTAATTGTTAATTAAATTGGGCACCGACCCCAGAGTACCTGTCGGGGAGACTAAAGTCCCCCCTCGTGCACAACACCTTTTTGATGCTATAACCACTTCACGGGGCTAGTGCGACCCCTATAGCAGCCGTGAAGAGGTCCTCACGGCACCCACCCCTTTGTGAGGCACACGGGTCAAAAAGACCACTTTTCCGGAAAAGTACACCATGCGGTGGCCCGATCCGCCAGTGTACGTGCAGCATCCGAAACCGGATTGCCAAGATTGGCGTGTAATGAGCACCGCGACCGCAGCCGCTTAATTTGTCAGATAATTATCAATTAAAGGAAAGGTTAACTGTCCATCTACTTTGTTAGGTAAATTAAAGAATATTTTTAATGACATAGATGCACTTACAGCACCGGTTGCACACATCGCAACCGTACCCACCTTGTTGGAAAGAAGTCGGGTCACCCGAGCCCTTCGCACTCTCCCGCTGCGCACCCGGACCTATAAAAGTCCGCACGGACACTACGGTCAGAAAGTATGCTAACTTATCGCAACAGAAAAATACCCCACATTAAATATATTAAAGTCCGGCACCGTCCCGCTGCCCACGGAACCCCCCCCCCCCCTCGCGCAACCGTCGCCGCCCGTCGGAGCCGCGCGCGGCGCGGCCCCGCGGGCGGTGCGCGCAAAGTGCCCCGCACGGTGCCCGCACGGGCACGGGCCCGTGCGACGCCGTGCGGGGTTGCCCGCGCGGCGCCCCGCGCGGTGCCCGCGCGGGGCCGCCCGCGCGGCACCCCGCGCGGCGCCCGCGCGGGGCCGCCCGCGCGGCACCCCGCGCGGGTGCCCGCGGGGCACCCCGCGCGGGTGCCCGCGCGGCGCCCGCGCGGGGCCGCCCGCGCGGCACCCCGCGCGGGTGCCCGCGCGGCACCCCGCGCGGGGCCGCCCGCGCGGGTGCCCGCGGGGCACCCCGCGCGGGTGCCCGCGCGGCGCCCGCGCGGGGCCGCCCGCGCGGCGCCCCGCGCGGTGCCCGCGCGGCGCCCCGCGCGGGGCCGCCCGTGCGGCGCCCCGCGCGGCTCCCCGCGCGGTGCCCGCGCGGGGCCGCCCACGCGGCGGCCGCGCGGTGTCCGCGCGGCGCCCGCGTGGGTGCGACCCGCGCGGCGCCGTCCCCGCCTGCGGCGGAACCCGGTCATCCGCGTGTGTTTCCCCTTTTTCCTCGCGCGATGCCCCCGTGGCACCGCGCGCCTCCTTGCCCGTTCCGTCCGCCCAACAAAATTACGATGACGGCGGCGGTGACGGGGGTGGCGGAGGAACTCTAGAATTTTACCAACTACGATAGGAAAATCCAGAAAAACTATTAAAAATTATTTTACCTATCGGAGATCGTCGGAAGGTGTCCGGTCGGTTTCTAGCCTTTGGATCGGTGTTTAGGACGATCGGCTCCCTTCCTTCTTCCTTCTCCTTCCTCCGGTTACGGTCCTTTTCTTTCTTTTTCGCTGGCTGGGGGTTTCGGTACGCACGAAAGAGGAGGGTTTGGGGAGGCGGAGAAATAAAAATAGGGTTTCGTTCGGTGAGCGGGGAATTAAATAATCCCTATGTTGGTTATATCCAATTGTAAACCCGCACCGTCAAAATTCCCTTTTTGGGTATTCCGATCCGATTAATTAATCCGCTAATTAATTAATCCCCACCGATAACCTATTTAGTTAATCGTTTGATTATTATCCCCACCGTCAATTCCCCAAATCTAATCGTTAATTTTATTTACGTACGTAGGAACCTATAATTTCCCGTTTCTATTTCTCAAGAAAATATCCGACGACGGGATATTTCTCGACTTTAAATCCTGACCACCGATTATTTGATCACCTTTATCAAATAATCTTGGGAAATCAAATTCCCAGTCGGATTCTAATTACCCGGATATTTAAACCTCTATTATCCAAATCCCGGTCACCGATTATTTAATCACCTTAATTAAATAATCATGGGAAATAAATCCCCAATTTGAAAATCCGGGTTTTATCTCTTATTTAATCCGTGAGATAAAATCCCATAATTTAAATCCTTTAGTTTAAATATCCTGATTTTTATCCCTTTCCAATCTATGCGATAAAATCCCACCCATTTAAATCCCACAATTAATTTGTACGCAGGAGGATTTAAATTCCGTCACCGGATAATTAATTATTTGATTAATTATCCTTACGGGATAACCCACCTTATCTCTAACGGGTGCAAGATATTTTGCACGGTTTCCGATGCGCGACTAACTACCGCATCGCTAAGGGTCCCGTTCCGGGAGATCCTGGCATCGGATTTCGAATCCGATCGCACCGTCGGTCATCGTTTTTCGCGCTCTAACGTAGGAAAATATACACACTTGTCCCGGCCGACTTTTGAAAATTAAATAATTTTATTCCGCTTAAGGCCTAAGCGATTACATGTGAGTTCAAAAGTACCCCGGAGGGTCGGGTCACTACATTCTTATCTAATGGGCCCTTGCCCGGTAGTCCTGCTACCATAAGATAAGATTTCTAAGGTTGCCGATAACACCCGCAAGTGTTACCCCGTCCTACGGCTGAAGCGTCCCGAACGGGTCACTGCCCGGGAGAGGGATAACTGCCCGTACCTCCAACCTGGGCTGGCTTCACCGTAGGTCCGCCCGTTTTATCTTATATTTTCTTTCGGCCCCGTCCTACGGAAGAAACGTCCCGAACGGGTCACTGCCCGGGAGAGGGATTACTGCCCGTACCTCCAACCTGGGCTGGTTTCTCCGTAGGTCTGCCCGTTTTATTTTTATATTTTCTTTCTTTTCTTTTTACTTTAGTTCTTAGCCTCTTTGCTTTTGAACACTTGCTTTCCTTTCTTATTCGAGCTCATAGCTCCCATTTTGCCACTGGCAAATCTCTTTCTCTTTTCTTTGAGCATTTGGCTCTTTACTTTCACTTTTAGCCCTTCGAAAGTACCTCGTCCGACGGGTCACTGCCCAGGGAGTCCTGCTCCACATGACGAGTCTCAAATTCGAAGGCGCCATTTACATTCTCTTTATGCTCTTTAGCCACTTTTAGCTTGCTTTTAACTTTAAGCCTTTCGAAAGTACCTCGTCCGACGGGTCACTGCCCAGGGAATCCTGCTCCACTTGACGAGTCTCAAATTCGAAGGCGCCATTTACATTCTCATTATGCTTTTTATCTTAAGCAATTTGCTTGTCTTGCTTATTAACCACTTTTTCATCCCTTACCCTAGGTCATGCCACACGGGTAACCAGAGAGTCTCCTGGACTCTTCCACATTTCACTTTCTTTGTTTAACTCAAATTGAAGTTAAAGTTATTGTCGATTTGCCCAAACACCCTATGACTTTCTAGGGTTGTATTTGTTTAATTCTTTAACCTTGGAATCTTATCCCACTTTCCTGATTCCTCACTGAATCCTAGAGTTAACTTAACTCTATTTTCCTGTTCCACTTTATCTTAGAGTTACACTGACTCTAATTCCTTGTCTGTGAGTTTAAACTCCTCTGGATCACTATAGGTTCCCTTTACCTCAGTTCCATATCATACACATCCTAGAGTCCCTTGACTCTATGTTGATCACTCTATCCAGTGTCCTTAGGTTATTACCTAAGACCATGCCACTCATTCACCCTAGGATAACTACTAAGTTTTGATGTCACTCAGTGAAGCCTGAAACTAGATTTTCTCCTAGTCTTACTACCAACATGTTCCCTTTCCTTATGTCACATGATTCCTAGGGTTATACCCTAACATGATCACAATCATAAAGGCTAATCACATTCATGCATGCAATTATTTTTACACCCATCATAAAAATAATATTTAACCTCTAGGCATGCAATTCTATCCTCTATCTTTGGCAACCAACAGTTGCACTTTTCATCTGTGTCCTTTTACACATGCACATTTATCATCTATCTCTGGCAACCAACAGTTGCACTTTTTCATCTGAATCCATCTATACAGGCAATCACAATCACAAATTACCTAACGCCTCTAACAGGCTACTATCATGCTTCGAATCGAAAAGCAAAGGAACAAGAGGAGAGGTCACCCAATTTCGGCAGAATTCCCCACCTTGTAGTGTCCCCAATTTCCTTTCATATCTCCACACTTGATCACTATTCATCCAATTGCTTGTAGACACTTGCAATTGGCCTCCACGCGGCTCCACTTGGTACCTCGAGCTTGCACGCAAAACGGAGCATGCTTCTCTTAAGGTTGCACGCAAAACGATGCACGTCTTCTCTAGCCCTACACGCAAAACGGTGCACACTATTAGTGACGGCACGCTAAACGGTGCGCGACAACACGACCTGCACGCAAAACGGAGCACGTACCCCGTATTGGCACGCAAAATGGTGCACGCTCCACTGTAGGGTTGCACGCGAAACGGTGCACCTTCATCCAGTCCTGTACGCAAAACGGTGCACACTATTAGTGACGGCATGCTAAACGGTGCGCGATAACACGACCTGCACGGAAAACGGAGCACGTACCCCGTATTGGCACGCAAAACGGTGCACGCTCCACTGTAGGGTTGCCCGCGAAACGGTGCACCTTCATCCAGTCCTGTACGCAAAACGAGATGCATTGTTAGAATCTGCACGCAAAACGGTGTCCGTTAGTCCAACTTGCGCGCAAAATGGAGCACATACCTCGTATTGGCACGCAAAACGGTGCACGCTTCTTTTCCAACTTTGCACGTAAAATGGTGCGCGCCTTTCGAGTTTGCACCCAAAACAGTGCGCGTTTGTCGAGTCCGCACGCAAAACGGCACATATCTCCCACGAGCGGCACGCAAAACGAGGCGCGCCAAAAACGCCCGCAAAACTCGAACAGTAAAACGGCACAGAAAAAGTTGGGTCCCTAACATGCACGTGGGCAAAGGGGTCAAATCCAAAATCCAAAGGAAACCTTAAAACTGTGCCAAAAATACAGCAAAACGACAAACGGGGCCTACCTCGACAACATCGTGCCGTCCAAACACGCCCAATAGGCTTTTTGGAACATCTTGCGCGCTCCACGGAGTCCACGGCGTGCTCGTGCGCCCACAAAAACCCCGGGCGGAATCGCCCTCTCTCTCTCCTGGTACGCTCGGGTGAAGCCAAAAAGGGAAAAAGGGAGAAAAAGGAGCCGTTTCGGGCCTTTATGGGCCGAAAAACAGGTTTCGGGCGCACCTTTCGGGCGCCCGAAACATTTTCGGGCGGCTATAGTAAAAACCCCGTCGCGGTCCACGAGTCCACGCCGTGCCAGCTCAGCGCCACGTCACCTCGCTCGGCCAACCGGACTGTGACACGTGTCCTTGGACCCGTGCACCGCGACCAACGAACAGCGGCGGCCAATGGGAGGCCGCCACGTGGACCGCACCCACGCCTGCTCTGACGCCCGGTCGCAGCGACTCGTCCCGTCAGCGCGTCGCGTCGCGCTGACCGACCTATGGGAGGCCGACACGTGGCCTGCCCTGCTGACACAGCGCCAGGGCCCGCCGCGCCTTCCCAACGCGCCCCACTCCCTCGGTCAGAGCGGCCAATGGGGAGACGCCACGTGGCGCTCCCCAACCACCCCGCGCGCCTCGAGCCGCGCGCCACAGCGCGCCGCGCGGGCAGAATTGCCTCGGGATTCGCGCCCGTGCCTCGGGATCCGTGCTCGATGCCTCGGGATCCGTGCCACTACCTCGGGATCGTGCCCGATGCCTCAGGATCCGTGCCACTGCCTCGGGATCCGTGCTCGATGCCTCGGGATTCGCGCCGCTACAGTAAACTTTCGGGCGCGCACAGTAACTTTCGGGCGCATCGAAGTCCGGACCGGGCTGCTACAGTAACCGGTTCGCTACAGTACAAGAACCCGGTTCACTGCAGCCCGAATAACCGGTTGCTACAGTACTTTCCGGGCGCCCGGTTCTCACTTTCGGGCGCCCGAAACTTGGGCCCAAGCCTAGTTTCGCCCGTTTTCGTCCGTTCTTGCCCGTTTCTCGCCCGTTTTCGCTCAAATTTGACGGGAAGCCACAGTTTAACTTAATTTACCTCATGGTACTCTAACCTTTCAGTTTGGACCACCTCTGGGTCACCATAAGTCCCACTGTATTCGAATCCGCTGGCGGAGCCCGTTCTCACTATCCGGGTGTCCGATCAACGCGAGACTTTTACTGTGGCTTTAAAATATATTTACGGAGCTCCCGTAATTTTCTCGGAATTTTCCGAGACTGTGAATTTTCCACTTACCGTCTGGGCCCACTTTCTCACATAAGATTCTAGATATCTTATTTTAATCCCGATTTGGGCCCAATTCATTTCTAGGTCATTCTTCACCTCAATAAACAATAGTATTTCATACTATTTTTTTATTTCCATTTATTTATATTCCAAATTCCGGTTCACTACATTCTACCCCCCTTAAAATAAGTTTCGTCCTCGAAACTTGAATCACATCTCGACTTCTACTTAATCGAGAGGGAGGAATCTTGCCATCACTACTGGGCTCACTGTACATCGTGACCGGCATCACATTGCCTGCTCGCCCACAATTACACGAGCAGTTTATTCACGAATCCCTATCACAATCCAGGGACAAACTCAGACCTGGTGTCTGGCCACTTTCACCAAGTAGGTGAAAGACACCGTTGAGCACTTGCTCTCTCAATTGTCACGAATGACCAAATCTTTTCTTGCGAAATCTTCACTTTAATTCCGCCATCACTTTATCTTTCACAAGGAGGTTGCATCTGCAACCAATTACAGTTACCGCAATTTCCGGTCACTCCGCTGCCAAATGTGGAGTGCAAAGGCCAATCCTCAAGTCCTCAACTATCTGACACGCTACTAGCGCTCTACGTCCACGGGTTATCAGCTAACCCGATATCTCGGACTACTAATAGGTCCATAGACCACGGTCCAATAGGGTCTATAGCCCAAAACTAATCCAACACTGTGCAATGGCTCTCACTAGAACACAGACCCAATCGTCATACGGGTAGATCCTCACTTAGGATTACTACACCAACACTCCCACTAGGAGCTACAGTACCTCCATCACCACTAGCTCTACGGCCTGGTCATATCACACTCTCAGTGTACTAATAGCCTCAATGCTCACACGTGGCATTCCACGTTCCCGGGTCATCGCTCGGACTACCGTCCCGACCAAATCTCTATCATGCCCCACCATCAGGTCTCGGGCCGCTGTCTCTCACAGCCGACTGCGCCTGCCCACTGGGCTACAGGTCCACAGTCCACAAACATGGTCCAGGCACGGATCGTCCCCAAGCGAACCCGCTAATCGTCGCCGCGCGACCACTATGCTCACTGAGCAAAACCAACCGGCAAGTCGTCAATCCACGACCCAAACTCTCTATCAACTCTGGCCACACTGGGCAAAGGCTAACGTGCCACCTAATCAGTTCTCTCTGGCTAAACGATACTTGTGCTCCATGAGCACCCAAACAGTTGGGCGTCCTACGCCCCCAACGCTAACTCGCGAAAATCCAATGCTAAGCGATTTGCCTAAACACACCACGGCTCTCGTGCAACTCTCCCAACTAGGTCGAGGCACCACGATAACTGTTTCACCAACTCTGGTGATTAACACGCAAACCCTGTGGTGGCAACCCTTGCCATTATGCCGATCCCTCAGACCGGCGCCATAAAACTCCCGCTTACTTGCGAGGTTTTCGTGAGATGATCCAGACTCCCGCAGAAACTGTGCAACATTAAACAGTGACTGCGGGGAGCTTGTACAGTGCAACAGAGCTGGTAGATTCAAAATTAGACATTTATTATAGACTCTGCGCGAAAATCGGAGCAAATGGAATTTTCCGGGAGCTTTCGGCAAAATTTCGGATGAGAATTTGGCGAAACGGACGTCGTATTTGGACTCAGCGTGCGAAAACGAGCGAAATGGTATATTCGCTTTATTTTTTCGGCACTTGGTACTGTTCACCGGAACAGTAACCCGCCGGCCGGAATTAATGTTTCGGCCGCCGGCGGCGAGCGGCGAGCGGCGGCGAGCGGCGGCGCACGGCGGCGGGCAGCGGCGCAGCGGCAGAGCGCGGAGGCGCACGGCGCGGGCAGGCGCGGGCAGGGCGCGGGTGCGCGGTCCATAGGCCTGGCGTGCACCGGGAGCACCGAATACCTTCCATGCCACGTGGCGGCTCCCGATTGGTTGGCCGGCTTCTAGAAGGCACGTGGGAAGGTGACACGTGTCGCTTCCCTATTGGCCGACATCTTCCAGAAAAACCCGGAGCGCGAGCCGGGCATGTGCACCACGTGGACACGTGGCATAATCTGAGTGGTCCTTGCACCGGCTGTTTCCTGTTTGGTGGACGCGTGGCGCGATCTGGTTGGCCCAATCCGGTGTTTCCTATTCTGTCTGATCCCGTGTGGGAATATTCCCTTTGGCCCATTATAAATAGGGATCCCCACCCCCTCTCATTTCCACCTCGGGTTGCGGGCCATAGAGAGAGAATCAGAGAAAGTGCCCAATACAAAAAATTTTCCTCTCTCTCTCCTCTCTCTCTCTCTAAAATCTCAGAATTTTAGGAGTTACATATAGTGAGTTATCTGCGACGCGGCGCACTGCGACGATTTTCTTTTTAGGCCCATTTCCCGTCGCAGTTCCGTCGAAAATTCACTGCGGGCTAACCGGGTGGAATTTTTGGACAATTTTTACGGCAGCGCGACCGTAAGAGGTAGGGCTTCGATTTCCGTGTTGATCATTTTGCTCCGTTTCGTACTTTTGGCAAGTTTTGGACAGCACCGACTTCTCCGATTTTTATCTTGGCATAGGAGCATCGGATCGAGGCGTTCAAGGAGTCGATTTTGATCTACTCTTCGCGAGGAACACAACCGTGATTTTTCTGGGATTTTAGGAGCTCATTTTAGAGGTGAAAAACTCCTCTTTTCCTCTGCTGTCTGAAAAATAGCAAATATTGTACTTTTTGGGAGTTATATTGAACAGCTGTGCGCTGATTTGCAGGATCCAAGGATTGTGGACTGCCAGGAGACTACCTGGGGTGTATTTTGAGCTGCTCGAGGTGGGCGGTTGTTGCTTACCTCATTTTTGACAAGCTCACTGGGATTACTGGAACTCCCCTAAAATTTAATTAATGAGAACAATTGGGACAAAATAATATGATAATTGCTGAGAACCATTGGGACTACTAACAGGACTACTAACAGGACTACTAACAGGACAAACTAACAGGACAAACTAACAGGACAATTGATGAGAACCGCCGGGACGAACTCTCCTAAAATTTAATATAACCCCACAGATTATATGATGACTTATATTGGGACACTGTGTTTGGGACAAAGGCTATAATCTCGCATGCAAATAACTTTTATAACAAATCAATCTTTTAAAATAATATTTGATACTTTTCTACAGCTTTTAAATAATTGCATGCTTTCTTGCTTATCTGATTAGCCTCTATTTATGGCTACAACATCATCTTGGGATTTTTACATGTTTCATTGTTGTCCTATGCATCCAGAGGCTTGTTGCTCAAGTATGAGCAGGGATTTGGGGATAGTGTAGTCGAGATTACATTAGATTGTGGATTTGTGGGGTATTGCGATGACCGTGGACAGTAGGCGGTCGACCAGAGGTTTATCCTTGCATCAGATTGGGGTTGAGTCTGGTTTATTGCGTCAGTTGGGGTTCGGGTTTTCCTAGTGGATGGTTTTCCCACTTTGATCATAGTCATGATCCAGTCCTGCTGTTTTATGGCACTTCTGATACTAATTACTGAGATATTTTACTCGTGTGGGTCGCTCCCCTCGAGTGCCACTCCGGAGTGTGTTGCAGACATGCTTAGAGTCTTTGAGACTCCTATCCCCTATCGGTGTTATGCATACCCGATTTGGCAACTATCCCCTATCGGTGATAGGCATTGGCCAGCACACCCGATTTGGCAAGGCACAGCAGGCAGTACCAGTTTTACTAGTGACACAAGACTGAGTTATTTCAGGCAGGCATGTTTGTTATTGTTGCATCCAGTCATTTCGTGCTACATGGCATGTAGATGCATAGTGGTGATAGTTTCCTTTCTTTACAGCAGCCTTTATAATTTACCACTGTTCTTTCATGTTGCCTCTAGTAGTCCTAGTGGGTGCGTCAGAGTTGAGGTTTTACCCACTAGGGGAGGCTACTGGTTTCATCTGGTAGTTCTCACCCCCATTGTTGTTTCTCTCTTTCTTCTTCTTTATTTGCAGAGTCGTCTGCGGGAGCCGCTAGGCCATCGGCAGCTGATAAAGGTAAGGGGATCGCTGAATAGATAGATCTCCTGTGAGACTGAGAGCTATTAGACAGATAATGCACCCTCCACTAAGACTGTGATATTCTCCTTTTATTTCGGGTCTGGCTTCCGCCGGCTGGATGTACTATTTTGGTGAGCTGGGAGATTATTGTACATATTACAGTTGTATTTGTATTTCCAGTCTGAAATACTATGTGGTTCTTCTATTCAGCTCGATATTATGCTCTTTTATTGTTCATATTATATCGGAGCAGGTTACCAGCGCTTCGTGTACGCGGGAAATCCCGTGTGCACGGCGGATCTGTTGGCGAGCCCGGGTTCCGGGGCGTGACAGATTAAAGTTGGTATCAGAGCTTAGGGATAGGTCAGTTGGGACTTAGGAAACCCTAGGCTTTTGGCAGACCCTAGGATAATAGGGTATGAGAGACGTGATAATTTTGCGGAAGTCGTTGGGTTACTTATTTAACTCTTCCAGTAAAGTAAGAAGGATCGACTTAGCCTACTTCTGGTGGACAGTTATGTTGGCTGCAGACAACATAAAGTCACAGAAATAGGAGAATGTCTTTGACTTTCGCTAAGATTGGGTCGTGTGGGGTGATGATACTGAGTATGGTTTCTTGTGGTAGGATGCCTCCGCGACGTAGAATATTGACGCGTTCTCAGCCTGATTCCCCTGAACCCGATCAGGAGGAGTCCGAGCAGGGCCAGCAGAGTGAGGTGCAAGAGCTGCAGGCTCAGATGGCCCAGATGTCTGAAGCTGTTCGGCGTCAGGAGGAGGCCATGAGCCGGCTAACGCAGATGTTAGAACAGAGGGCGCAGCCTGTTGTAGCACCCTCGGAGAATTCTCCCGTATCTTCTTCCCCTGCCATGAATCCCCCAGTTGTACCAGTGACCCCGGCATCCCCTGTTGCTCAGGGACCAATCCGGTCATTGACTCCTGCAGAGGAGCAGGAGTTTGCTGACAAACTTACTCAGTTTTGTAAGCGGGGACCGCCCAGGTTTTCAGGGCGGAATACTCAGCCTTGGGAGATCGGGACTTGGCTTTCCTCAATGGAGAAGTTATTTCGGGACTTCTTCATTGACCCGAAGTACAGGGTACATATGGCTGTACACTGCTTAGACGGGGATGCTGATGCATGGTGGCGCCGGGTGGAGCCCCTGGAATTTCAGATCACTCGACAGCTACCCTGGTCAGAATTCAAGAAAATGATCCTGGATACGTACTTCTCCACGAGTGTGAAGAAAAAGCTGGAAGATGATTTGAAGAATCTTCAGCAAGGCGACCGGACAGCATTAGACTACTTTCAGGAGTTCACGCGGTTGCTCAACTGCGTGCCGTATGTCGCCAGGGACGGACGTCACCAAGTGGAGCTCTTTGAGTCGGGCCTGCGCCCAGAGATCTATACGTTGGTGCATGCTCAAAGGCTACAGACCTTGCAGGAGGCAGCAGAGCATGCACAGTGGGTTGAGAGGGGAGACCGCGTCATCGCCAGACGTGGGTGCTTAGTCACTCAGAGTTCTGACAGAAAGCGACCAGCACAAGACGACGGGGGACAGGCCAGTTCTTGGAGGCCGCCACGACCGCCACGGCCTCAGTTTTCCGGCCGCGGGCGTTTTGAGCGGCGAGGGCCTGGTGGATCCCAGAGGCCACCGCAGTATCAGCAGCAACAGCATTCGCATCAACAGAGATCGCAGTCGCGGCAGCAAGGGCCTCCGCGACAGAGGCAACACGCGAGGCAGCCCCAGGCTACGGTTAGGTGCATTTTCTGTCAGGGACAGCATAACTCTGATACATGTGATCTGAGGTTTGGCCGCTGTTATCGATGTGGACAGTCTGGCCACCTCCGAGCTGCCTGCCCATATGCACCATCGACGGCTCCTTCTTCAGCATCTGCTCCTTCTTCGTCTCAGCAGTGGTCGACAGCTCAGCGACCATATGCTCCAGCAAGCAGGCCATCTTCTTCCTATCCCACGGAGTATCGCCCTCCAGCTCAGAGTGGGCGAGTGTATGCTGCGCAGGTAGAGGACTCTTCAGCAGCAGAACACGTGGTGGCAGGTATCACCTTACTTTCTGGCATTAGGACTCGTACATTATTTGATACTGGAGCATCGCATTCTTTTATTAATAAATCATTTGCATCATTACATGGGATAGAGGTAGGACCTTTACCATGTGCACGAGAGGTTCAGATTCCCGATCACACTTTGCACGTGGAGGACTGCTGTTGGTCCTGCCCGATGCAAATCGAGTCCTGGATTATGCCAGCAAACCTATTGGTCTTAAGACAGTTAAGAGACTTTGATGTGGTTCTAGGGATGGACTGGCTGGCTCGATATTTCGTAACTATTGACTGTGCCGCAAGGACTGTCACTTTTAAAGAGCCAGGCCAGGAAATGTTGGTATATCGGGGATGTCAGAGTGCTTTCTTTGCCTCTATGGTTTCGACTTCCCGAGCGAGACAAATGATCCGACGAGGATGTGTAGCCTTTATGGCTAGTGTTGTTGAGGGGCCTACGTCGGCACCGGAACTCGGGGACATTCCTATTGCCCGCGAATTCCCGGATGTTTTCCCACCTGAGCTGACTAGCATGCCGCCAGATAGGAAAATTGAGTTTGTGATTGACGTAGTTTCAGGAACTGCGCCAATCTCAAAGGCTCCTTACCGGATGGCACCGGCTGAGTTGCGAGAGCTTAAGGCGCAACTCCAGGATATGATGGACAAGGGCTTTATTAGGCCGAGTGTGTCGCCTTGGGGTGCGCCGGTGCTATTCGTGAAGAAGAAAGATGGGTCACTTAGACTATGTGTGGACTATAGGGAATTAAATAAAGTGACCATCAAGAACAAGTGCCCTTTGCCGCGCATTGACGATCTTTTTGATCAGCTGCAAGGGTCTTGTGTCTTCTCTAAGATAGATCTGCAATCCGGTTACCACTAGTTAAAGGTGAAGGCCGAGGATATTCCGAAAACGGCGTTTAGATCACGGTACGGGCATTATGAATTTACAGTTATGCCTTTTGGGCTAACTAATGCCCCTGCCGCATTCATGGATTTAATGAACCGGATTTTCCGACCATACTTAGACCGGTTTGTGGTGGTGTTCATCGATGACATCTTGATCTACTCCCGAAGTGATGCCAAGCATGAGGAGCACTTAAGAATTGTGCTGCAACTTCTGCGAGAGAAGAAGTTGTATGCCAAGCTGGCGAAGTGCGAATTTTGGCTTCGAGAGGTGGTCTTCTTGGGCCATGTGATTTCTGCCGCAGGAGTGGCAGTGGACCCAGCAAAGATTGAGGCAGTCCGTGATTGGCCCCGACCGATGATGGTTTCTGAGGTACGTAGCTTTATGGGTTTAGCTGGGTATTACCGTCGGTTTGTGGAAGGCTTTGCGAAGCTTTCCACACCCCTCACTCGCTACAAGAAAATTTACAAATTGTGGCGAAACTAATGGCCACAATAAATGACAAATTGGTCACAAAATACCTATTGTGGCCAAATTAGCTTCGCCACAACGTCGCCACAGTAGGAGTGTTACAAAAGGTTATTGTGGCCAAAATAATAATTCGCCACAAAAAGTATTAATAATTTGCGGCGATAGTATTCGTCACAAAACTTCTAACCTCCTCTACAAAAAGTTACCATATCGCTACAGATAGTGATTAAAATAATAATTAATATTCTAACATTTTGTGGCCAATATTACTTTTGGCCACAAAAAGTATTATGAATTTGTGGCGATATAATTCGTCACAAAAATCTTACAGGGTTCCTCTACAAAAGTTACCATATGGCTACAGATAGTGATTAAAATAATAATTAATATTCTAATATTTTGTGGCCACAATTATTTTTGGCCACAAAAGACATCATATAATTTGTGGCCAAATATTACATTGGCTACAATACGTGGTGTAAATATAGTGGCGAAATTAAGTAGTCGGCCACAAATAATATTGAAAGTATTGTGACAAATTTATTTGATGGCCACACATAATGCCACACATTTTATGGCCAAATATAATATTGCCCACAAAATATAGTATAAATATAGTGGCGAAATTAAGTAGTCGGCCACAAATAATGTTGAAAATATTGTGACAAATTTATTTGATGGCCACACATAATGCCACACATTTTATGGCCAAATATAATATTGCCCACAAAATATAGTATAAATATAGTGGCGAAATTAAGTAGTCGGCCACAAATAATGTTGAAAATATTGTGACAAATTTATTTGATGGCCACACATAATGCCACACATTTTATGGCCAAATATAATATTGCCCACGAAATATAGTATAAATATAGTGGCGAAATTAAGTAGTCGGCAACAAATATTGTTCCAGTGAAGTTTTCAAATTACATATATTGTGGCTATTTATTATTTAGCCACAAAAAAATTGTAGTACTAATTTAAATAAAAAAAAAATAAATTTTACACATTATTGATGCACAATAATAGTTGAATACTACTCAATCAGGATTTAAACATAATATCAATCACAATAATCAAGATATGTTCAACAAAATACAGAAATCAAATATATGTTCAACTGACATAATCAAAATAAGTTAACAGTTAATCGTTTACATTAGAATAAAGATAATAAAAATTCTAGGCTAAAAGTGAAATGAAATTCTTGAGATGATCCAACTCGGAAATCTTGAGCTTGCAAGGTTTAGTCCTGTAGAATAAAAAAGAATAATGATAAGAATTATGCATATATATTATCTATTTATTTTATCAAAAAAGTGAAATATATTGCTAATTTATACTCCAACTTACCTTTCTTGTCGATGTTGGCTGAATAGGAACAGGCAATCCCATCTGTGAAAGTTGTTCCATCATATTACGCATTTGAGAATTCATCTCGTCACGCATCTGTGCTTGCATTTCAGCAATTCGTGCCTCAGCTTCTTTCTCCTTTTGGCTCATCCGCTCACCCATTTCAGCAATTCGTGCCTCGGCGTCTCTATCCCGTTGGCTCATCCGCTCCTCCACCTCAATTTGAATTCGTGTTGACATTTCTTTTTCCATCTCTGCTCGTACTTGCGCACGAATCCTTTGTCCTCTAGAACCACCACTTTCAATAGGAGTAGGACCTCGGCCCATACCACGAATATAGCTAGATCGATGACCAAGTGCTAATGTATATGCTTGTTCCGTGGACAGAGTGTTTTTTCCATAATTTTTTAATTGATCATCATGAAGTTCTTTCATCCGTTGATATGCATCTTCAGCATCTTTATCAACCCAACTGCCATCTCTCTTCCTCCTCACCTTTTCCCACAGCCTCATATATTCGGGCTTTTCCTCTCGCTCTATCATTTGCTCCGATGTAAAGTTTTCTACAGGGTTCCTCTGTTAACGCACATAGAAACTATTTTAGATAATAATTACACTTTAAAAATAAGAATTAAAAATTATCTCGAATGTAAAATTAATAGGCTATTAGATAGAAAGAAGAAATTACCATATTATGTATAGTCCTAGCAATCGACATTGTACCCACACGCGCAACCATAGTTTGTTTGCTTCTGTTTGCATGGTTTGCCTCACTAATACGCTATTAATTTGATAAAATAGTTAGTAAATCATATATATATATATATATATATATATATATATATATATATATATATATATATATATATATATATAAAATAAAAAAAATAAAATATATTTAGAACTATAAAATTCTTTGTTACCTTAAACTTTGGATCGTTCCAATAGTTAATAAGCCAATTCCAATCCTCTTGATCAATTTCCTCCGGACAATGCGCTCGCCTTTGTTCATCAGTCTTATACTTTTTGTAATAAAATTTATACAAACGATGACGCCATGCATTGAAATGATTACGAAGTTGTTGCACAATAACACCAAGAACATGAACCTCGTCCGGAAGGGCAAATTTTTCCTTTAAAATAGTATAAATATAAAAAGAACAAAAACAAATAAACAAATAATTAGAAATATAATAACTATAAAAGATTTTATTTAAAACAAAGTAAAAAGAGAAAATCTTAATCAATACTTACATGAACAAGTTGAACCATCTTATCAATTGTATAAGTAGGAATTTTACTCCACTTATCAACAGTCAATGGCGCATGTTGTTTGACTATTTGAGATGTCTCCGTGATGAATTGTTGGGCATTGTCACCAACTACTCGTCGTAGGTCTGATGGAATCTTTAACGGTGGTTTGGTCGTCTCAGTTGATTTTCTTATTTTGGCCCACTTTATACCCAAAGTCTTTCCACGTGTTCTCTTTCTATTAGTACACGAAGCTGACATAAAACAATAAAATTCGCTATTTTACAAAATAACAAATATGAATATTAGCTATATTTTCAAAAAATAAATAATTTGTATGGAATTGAAAAGATTAATGTAAATAAGTTTTAGAAAGAAACTATGCTTTAAGTAATTAGTAATACCAGCACTACTCCCATTGATTGCATTGTGTGAATCTGTTGGTAGATGATCTGCTCGAGGTTGTGGTATATTAGATTCCATTCGTGGGTGATGCTCCCCAGACTCTTCATTTGATGGTGTTGGATTGGCCTGTTGAGATACAGCCCGACTCCTACTATGTCCTTGTCTTGCTCTGCTCGTCATTTTATCTGTAAAAAAAAATCATTAGAAAAATATCAATTGTAGATTAAGAGAACAAAAAATATAATTGAAGTTTATAGAGATAGAAATATTTTTTATAGAAAGAATTATAAAAAGGAGAACATATAATAAAAGTAAATATACAAGACAACTTACCGTAGACAATATCATACCAATTAATCGTGCAATCCTATTCATCTTCGGCATCTTCCATTTGTTCATCCCCCTCTACGTCTTCACCAACTAAAGTTTCATCTTGGGCAATTTGTTCTTCGAACAATTGATGATCTTTATTGATAATAATGCTATCAACATCATTTCTCCTCAAAGAAGAAATGACATCATCACTACTAGCAATATATTCTGGTAATGAATTAGAAGTTATATTCCTTTCCATATCAACTTGTTCCAAAATAAGTTCTTCATCATCAATTGACTCTTCATCAGTGATAGGAAAATTATAGAAGTTTCGAGGTGTTGTCTTGATAACCAACCGCCAATCAGAATTTTTATTATCTGCTACGTAATAAACTTGTTCCACTTGACATGCTAAGGCATAAGGCTCGTTGACGGCCAAGTGTCGAGTAAAATTAATAAGGGTGATTCCATTGGCTTCCTTCTTAAAACCTCTACCCTCATTATAAGTGTCCCACCAGTCACACTTAAACATTATTATTTTATTTCCTCCGTCATAATCCAATTCAATAATATCCTGTAAAACTCCATAATATTCTCTATTCTCCGATTGCTCATCACCTTTGACGACAACACCGCTACTTTGAGTTTGGCGTCTATTCTCACGCTTATGAGTGTGAAACCTATAGCCATTGACTATGTAGCCCGTATAGTGATTCACCATTTTATTTGGTCCACAAGCTAAATTTAAAAGTTCGACACTCACGTTTTCAGTACTTTCATGATATAAGTGTGTTACCTGTTACGAGACAAATATATAGAAAAATTAAATAATTATTAATAAAAAAGAATTACTCAGTATATAATTATAGTACATTCACTTACTCGTTGTTTAAACCATTTAACAAATGTTGCATCCTGTCGTTTTGTCACATTAATAGAATCCTCCTTTTCCAATTCTATCCGATGTTCTCTATGTGAATTAGCAAAGAAATATAATTAGTAGTTTAGATAAATAACTAACAAATTAAAAAAAATACTCAAATTAATTATTTGTGATTAATCTTACTCAAGGAAAGATTGAACTTCATCACAATTTTTTAGGACATAAAGTTGAGCACGATTCCATTCTTCCTGAGTTAGTTTCTTGAAAATTCCCTTGCCATTATTAAGTGGCCTTCCATTTCGTCGAAAAATGGATAACTTTGAGGTATGATCTTCATAACCCTCAAAGTTTCTCTCAGGTCGATTGAATTTTGTCTCAACTCTATTCAAATATTTAGAACAAAAGTTTAAACATTCCTCTGCAATGTAGCCTTCGGCAATAGATCCTTCTGGATGTGCTTTATTACGCACATACGACTTCAACTTGCGCAAAAACCTATCACAAAATAATCTTAAATTATTCTATTTCTGATAGTATTAATAGTAAAAATTTATAAACTATAAAATAAATAACACATATTACCTTTCAAATGGATACATCCAGCGATAATGCACAGGACCAGCCAATTTTGCTTCGTATGGGAGGTGAATAGGCAAGTGTAGCATAATATCAAAAAATGCAGGTGGAAAGATCCTTTCCAATTTGCAAAGTGTAATTATAATATTTTCCTCCAATCTTTCTAATGTATCCAACTGTAAAGTCTTCGAACATAGCTCTTTAAAGAATACACTTAGTTCCACTAGTGGTTCGTATACCTCTTTCCGTAAAATACCGCGAAAAGCTGGTGCTAGATGATCGTGAAGAAAAACATGACAATCATGAGTTTTCATTCCAGATAACTTTCCTTCTTTTTTATTGACGCATCGAGAGATATTGGACGAATATCCATCTGGCACTTTCAAGTTAAGTAGAAAATCACAAATATCTCGTCTTTCTTTTAAAGTTAAAGTGTAACATGCTTGAGGAATAACATAATTATCACCATTATTTATAGGATGTAACTCAGATCGCACTCCCATTTCTTTAAGGTCAAGTCGAGCGTTTAAAGTATCTTTTGTTTTTCCATCAATACCAAATAGTGTACCCACAACATTGTCATGAATATTCTTCTCAATGTGCATCACATCAAGATTATGATGCAGTAGAAGTGTTCTCCAATAAGGCAATTGAAAAAATATACTTTTCTTTTTCCAATTGTAAATTAAGGTAGGCTCACTCCGCTTTCTTTTATCTCTGAACTTGCCAAATCTCACATTTGTAACCTCGCTTAACTGTTCAAGTATTTCATCACTATCCAATTTTTGTTTTGGAGCTCGTCGATTTTCTATCGTTCCATCAAATGCCTTTTTATCTTTTCGCCATTTATGATCGGGTTTCAAAAAACGCCGATGTCCCATATAACACATCTTCCGTCCATACTTTAATCGAAGAAAGCATGTATTTTTATTGCAATTTGGACAAGCCAGTGCTCCTTTAGTACTCCAACCAGATAAATTGGCATATGCTGGAAAATCATTTATAGTCCACAATAATGAAGCATGGAGCTGGAAATTAGATTTACTAAATGCATCATAAGTTTCAATTCCCACATTCCATAAATTATTTAATTCATCTATTAAGGGTTGTAAATAGACATCAATATCATTCCCTGGCGCTCGTGGACCCGGAATCAGCATAGACATTATGAAATAAGAGCTTTTCATACACATCCATGGCGGTAAATTGTATACAACTAAAATAACTGGCCATATACTATATGAAGTACTCATCAATCCGAAAGGATTAAAGCCATCACTTGCTAATCCTAACCGAACATTACGTGGATCAGAAGCAAAGGAAGGATGCAATTCATCAAACGACTTCCATACCAAGGAATCTGCTGGATGCCTTAAAATCCCATCATCATGTCGTTTTTCTTTATGCCATCGCATTTCAGAAGCTGTCTTGGAGGACATATACAATCTTTGTAATCTTGGTATGAGAGGAAAATAACGCAAAGTTTTTTCAGAAATCTGTTTTCCACTCTTCATTTTTCGACCATGAGTATTATTTTGATCATCAGCACCATATTTCCACCTAGAAGTTTGGCATACTGGACAACTTTCATATTTTTCATATTCTTTCCAATAAAGAATACAATCATTTTTACATGCATCAATTTTAATATAATCCAAACCTAGATCCCGAATATACTTTTTTGCTTCATAATAATTTTTGGAAGTGTTTCACCAGAAGGAAGTGCCCTTTTCTTCAATTGGAGTAGCGCAGTAAATGATTTATCGCTCCAACCATGAAGGCATTTAAGTTGTAATAAATTTACAATATACTCCAACTTAGAGAACTCTTTACATCCAGGATATAATTCTTGTTTTGCATCCTCTAATAATTGGTAAAATCTTTTTGCAGACTCATTTGGTTCCTCCAAGTTCAAATGCACAGAGTCATTTATATTTTCAGATGGATTCAAATCTTGTAAAAGTTCATGCATCTCATCACTACTCTCCTCTTCACTATCTCTGTTATCATTATCGGTGCTTTCGCTACTCTGATCTGGGTGTTCTTCCCCATGGCACGACCACCATTTGTAATCCTTTAATATCCCATGCAAGATAAGATGCCCAAATACAACATCTCGAGTTTGAAAAGCACCATTGACACATTTATAACAAGGGCACCGAACTTTATCTCCTCTCGCCGCATGTGCAAATGCAAAGTCAAGAAAACTATTCACTCCTGTTATGTATTTCGAATCTTGCCTATTAGCCATATCCATCCAAGTCTTATCCATCTTAATATTTATATATCTGCAGTATATTTAGATATTATTAGACGTGACTTCGAAATTACCATTTATTTTAATTATACAATCCATTATAAATTATTTGTGGTAATACAATAAATTTCTAATTTGAATTACTGTTTGTTTTATTTGATTTAAATTTGAACTCAAGTTTTATAATTATTGAATGCCAAACACAAAAATTGAAGTAATTGTTTTCTTGCATTAAGCAACAGGATATTGTCTTTTTTTACAGCACCTACGAGCTGCAAATCCCAATTAAAAGTCCTGAAAATATAAGCTGGGAGAGTTACGCCAGAGGTGCTCTTTATGCATTGCAAAATGGAGGATATGATATCAAAAAGGTGTACAAGATAATACAGTTTATGCCTTCTTTTTTGTCCTGGATCTTTAAAATGTTAATAAAATAACTGTCGCTATAAATTAATTTTTAAAAATTAATTTGTAAATAACTGTTCGGTTTTAATTTAGTTCAAACTAATTTTTTTTTTTTTTTTTTCATCCAATCGTTCAAAAATTGAAGTATGATTCTATATTCATCATATTTTCTAAATAAAAAAATTTATTTTAACTTAGAAAAAAAATTTAAAATAGAAAAAAGATAATATTACCAAAACAATTGATCAATAAATTCAATAATTCTTTTATTAAAATTTTATGTCACATTGAGAATTAAGCATACCCAAAATTCAGCCCAAAAAATTTTTTTTCTCTAAATATGTGCAATTCTTGTAATCCCTATCCCCAACTTCTTTTAAATAAAATTTTCATATAACACTACAACAAAATATATTAATACCGATATTTTTTAGACGAAGCTTTACTCTAGCATTTTTAATATTTGTTATACATAATGTCAATAAATAATTAATTAATGATACTTTAAAAATATCGCCAATAAATAATTAATTAAATTATGATAATGCTTCAAAAGCGTTGTTATTAATTAAAGTATAACGATGATTCAAAAGAGTCTTCATTATTTAAATTATAATGATACTTCAAAAATATTGGCATTAATTAAATTATTTTTTAAATTATTTTAATTAAATATTAATTAGTATTTTTTAATCTTAACTATAAAAATTTTTTATTTAAATTTAAATTCACTCCTAAGCCACGTCAGGAACTATCATACAACATCCCTCAAAAGCCCTCCCCTAATTAATTAGCATCTTTAAAACCTCTCCCCTAAAATCCCTGGGATACTCAGTAACTTCATCTTCCTAATTAATTAAACCTCTCCCCTAAAACCCCACCGCACCCGAGCGTGCAGAGGAGACCGCGTGGACGAGAACCTCGACCACGCCCCCGATCGGCGATGCGTGCGCGAGGCCTTCAAGGAGGTGCAGCTCGGGATCAATTTAAAATTTTGTCTAGATTATTTTTAATTGTATGTTTTATATTTTGAATTGAATTCATAACAATTATGTGAATGTATTCATACACAAATATATGTATGTGGGCTTAATTTCTCACGAATGGATGTGAACAAATATAGGATGGGAAAGGGGCCAAATAAGTATAAAAATCATGCTAGTACCTGTCGGTTGTTCCGTTCCCTAATGGGCAGAGGAGGAGGCGGCGGCGGCGTCACCCACTCGTCGTCGTCGTCGCCGCAAGGAGGAGGCGGGGCAGAGAAGGAGGCGGCGGCAGTGTCTCCCACTCGTCGTCGTCGTCGTCGCAAGGAGGAGGCGGGGCAGAGGAGGTGGCGACGGCGGCGGCGTCACCCACTCGTCGTCGTCGTCGCCGCAAGGAGGAGGCGGTGCAGAGGAGGAGGCGGCGGCGGCGGCGGCGGCGGCGGCGGCGGCGTCTCCCACTCGTTGTCGTCGCCGCAAGGAGGAGGCGGGGCAGAGGAGGAGGCGGCGGCGGCGTGGGCAGAGGAGGAGGCGGCGTATAAAAGATAATTAATTAAGAGTTGGCGGCAAAGAGGAATATTGGGGATGAATTAATTAATATATGTAGGTAGCTAGGTCAATTTTAGAGCATTTTTTTAATTCCCTTAATTACTATATGTAGAGGTTAATTTTGTATGGATCAGGTTGGAAAATTTTTTAATTCCAAGGGGCCGGTTTGCGATTTTTTTTTTTTCCTTACGCGCGAGCGTGAATTTTGTTACCGCGTGCGTAAAAAAAAATTAATTAAAGAGATTATTTATTGGTGGCGTTTTTAATTATTTATTGATGGTAATTTTAATATTTATTGGTGACATTTTTATGGGATATTCAATTGGTGGCAATAAGTGGAAAGAGATATTTGTATATTTTAATTCTTATTTATTTAATACTATTTATTATGTAAATAAAATGTATATCTTAAATTCTTCAGAAATATATACTAAGACACACCGTATCATTGTGCACAACTAATTAATATATATATATATATATATATATATATATATATATATATATTATATATATAATAAAAATATTTTTTTATTTTTTTATAAATTATAATAGGAAGAATGAATTTTAAAAAACAATCATTATTGATTGGATCAAACCACATAGGATATATAACGAATATATTTTAAATTTTTTTATTAGAAATATATTAAATTTTATTTAAATTTTTAGTTCTCGCTTATTATTGGTAAGTAGATATTTGAAAGATCTGGCAGAGCTAAGGAAAGAAAGGAAAGAAAGGAATCCCCTTCATTACCTTAGCAAATTTGGGCTTAGCAAATTTGGGCTGATTCGGAACAAATTAAAGTGCCGTCGATTATCTTAAAATTACACGAATTAAATAAATAAATAAATAAATAAATATAAAATTTTATTAAAGGTATTTATTTAAAAATACCACCAATACATATTATTTGCTAGTATTTTTTACAAAAGCCATCAAGAAAATGCCACCAAAGATAATTTATGGTGTAATCGATTAGGGTTGTTGAATGTTACCCTAATTAATACGCGTATATAAAATTTTGTAACAAAATGCTAAATGCCCGATCCACACTTGATATTTTAACCCAAGTCCTTCACAGTAACTCTATTTCACACTTAGGTCCTTCTCCCTAAAGCAGCACGGATTTCGGAGCTTAAAATATAGGAACCTCTGTTAAAATATAGTATTTTTCATAATTTTTACACTTTTCGAGGCATTCGAGTCTTCAAATCGAAAAACGGATTTCGCCACGACGTCCGGCTCGACGAAATCTATTAGGTAGCGATTTTCGTTTCTTGACGCGACGCCCGGATAAAACCTCGTTCCATGATTACTGTACAAAAATATAGTTTAAAACGCTTTTCGAGACTCTAGAATCGTCAAACGAAAATTCCGTCAGCGCCATTGGGTTCAGATCGATGAAACCGATCAAAACAACTACTTGGATCGCTATGTTCGGAGTCCGAACAGTGAATTAACCAATATTACAACCGAGGGAGTCCCGAGTTTAGGGGTTACTGTTTATCTACAGTAACTAGCTTAACGTACTGTGCACAGGGCCAGTACTGTTACATTGGTCGTGATATTCGCCCGCTTCTTCGCTGATTTCTATAAGATCCGACCATTAGATCGAAATTTGCTGAATATGAATCTCGCTCAGTTCGACGAGACGATCGTAACGGCGATCTCGGATTTTCAAGATCATATCTGGATTGAAAAATAACCTTTTTGCTTCGTAAATTGTGCAAGTTGCACACCGGCGTTTGACCAGTCAGGTTATTTTAGACTTTTTAAACCCGAACCAAGACTGAATTTCACTTTTCTTTCTATTTATTTAAAAATAAAAAAATTTGACTATTACAGTTACTATTCACAACTTTAAGTTGTGGTCCCACTTTACTCTTCGCTGATTTCGAGACAATTCGACGAGACGATCGCAACGGCGATCTCGGATTTTCAAGATCATGTCTGGATTGAAAAATAACCTTTTTGCTTCGTAAATTGTGCAAGTTGCACACCGGCGTTTGACCAGTCAGGTTATTTTAGACTTTTTAAACCCGAACCAAGACTGAATTTCACTTTTCTTTCTATTTATTTAAAAATAAAAAAATTTGACTATTACAGTTACTATTCACAACTTTAAGTTGTGGTCCCACTTTACTCTTCGCTGATTTCGAGACAATTCGACCGTCAGATCGAAAATTGGTTTACATCATTTTTTATTAATTCGACGAGACGGCCGCACTGGTGATTTCAGATTATCGAGATCAAACTCGGATCTGTAAGTCGGGGGACCGTGTTCCGAAAACTGTAATTTGCATACCGGTACACAAACACGTAGGTTTCTTTTGCATTTAATTTTCACGAGTCTTACATTAAGTGGCCCAACGTTATCGATGGTGACAAATGGTGAATTGAAAAGTAAATATGTGGCGATAAAATTTGCCATAATAATTACTTATTGTTATTGTGGCCAAAATTTATTGTTGGCCGCAAATAGTGCATCGAATTAGTGACGATCATTAAAACACCCCTACCGTAGGTATACGAAAATTCTGATTAAGATTAAT
The DNA here is from genome assembly GCA_029168755.2 of Tillandsia fasciculata. NCBI lineage: Eukaryota > Viridiplantae > Streptophyta > Magnoliopsida > Poales > Bromeliaceae > Tillandsia > Tillandsia fasciculata. The sequence continues at coordinate 78,101 of JAQOTM010000213.1, read as the reverse complement.
AGTGAAGACAAGTTGAAAATAGCCACGAAAATCTTAATAAATGTGTGGCCATACAAATTCGCCACAGTTAATTATTATCATTTTAGTGGCCCAACGTTAATTTTGGTGACAAATGGTGAATTGAAAAGTAAATATGTGGCGATAAAATTTGCAACAATAATTACTTATTGTTATTGTGGCCATAATTTAATGTTGGCCACAATTAGTGCATCGAATTAGTGACGATCATTAAAACACCCCTACCGTAGGTATACGAAAATTCTGATTAAGATTAATAGTGAAGACAAGTTGAAAATACCCACGAAAATCTTAATAAATGTGTGGCCATACAAATTCGCCACAGTTAATTATTATTATTTTAGTGGCCCAACGTTAATTTTGGTGACAAATGGTGAATTGAAAAGTAAATATGTGGCGATAAAATTTGCAACAATAATTACTTATTGTTATTGTGGCCAAAATTTATTGTTGGCCACAATTAGTGCATCGAATTAGTGACGATCATTAAAACACCCCTACCGTAGGTATACGAAAATTCTGATTAAGATTAATAGTGAAGACAAGTTGAAAATAGCCACGAAAATCTTAATAAATGTGTGGCCATACAAATTCGCCACAGCTAATTATTATTATTTTAGTGGCCCAACGTTATCGATGGTGACAAATGTTGAATTGAAAAGTAAATATGTGGCGATAATATTTGTCACAATTATTTCTTACTATTATTGTGGCCAAAATCTAGCGATGGCCGCAAATACTGCATCGAATTAGCGGCGCTCATTACTAAATGCCTACGGTATGTATATGAAAATCTGAGTTAAGATTAATAGTGAGGAAACGTTGAAAATAGCCACAAAAATTGTTAATATAGTAGGGTTCATTAATTCGCCACAAAATATTGGCCACAAATGATCTATTTTCTTGTAGTGTAATTGACACGTAAAGAAGTGAAGTTTATCTGGAGTGAGGACTGTCAAAGGAGCTTTGAGGAGCTAAAGAATAGACTGATGACCGCACCTATCCTTTCCCTCCCTGTTATGGGAAAAGGATATGTGATCTACAGCGGTGCATCACACAGCGGACTTGGTTGTGTGTTGATGCAGGAAGGGAGGGTAATTGCTTATGCATCAAGTCAACTCAAAGATTACGAGAAGAATTACCCTACCCATGACTTGGAGCTCGCTGCTGTAGTGTTTGCACTAAAGCTCTGGCGTCATTATCTATATGGGGAGCATTGTGAAATCTACACCGACCATAAGAGCCTAAAGTATCTGTTTACGCAGAAGGAGCTGAATTTGAGGCAACGTAGGTGGTTAGAGCTATTAAAGGATTATGATGTAGATATCCTCTACCACCCAGGAAAGGCTAATGTGGTCGCTGATGCCTTGAGTAGGAGGGCGGTGCAAAGTTTGTCTATGTCGATTACAGACCAGGCACCGCTATTAGAGGAGATGAGACGGCTCGAGATAGAGGTTGTGTCCCCTGGGGTCTCTGCTAGACTGACGTCTTTAGTCGTGCAGCCCACTCTGCTGGACAGGATCAGGGAGAAACAGAGTGAGGACCCCCACTTGACCAGGATTAAAGATCAAATTCCGAGTGAGCAGTCAGGGGACTTTACGGTAGATACCTCGGGAGTACTAAGGTACAGGAACCGAGCATGTGTGCCAGTAGATGCGGAGATTAGAGAGCAGATTTTGCGAGAGGCCCATTATACACCTTATACCCTACATCCTGGTGGGACTAAGATGTATAAGGACCTCAAGGCACACTTTTGGTGGAATGGCATGAAAAGGGATATCGGGAGATTTGTGGCTCAGTGCTTAACTTGTCAGCAGGTGAAAGCTGAGCATCGAGTGCCAGCTGGCAAGTTACAAAGTCTTCCAATTCCCGAGTGGAAATGGGACCACATTACAATGGACTTTGTGGTCGGGCTACCGAAGGCACCAGGAGGAGCCGATGCTATCTGGGTAGTTGTAGATCGACTTACCAAGTCAGCGCATTTCTTGCCCATGCAGACTACGTGGCCACTTGAGCGACTAGCCCAGTTATACCTAGATGAGATAGTGAGATTACATGGAGTACCCGCCTCCATTGTTTCGATAGAGACCCGAGGTTTGTTTCGCATTTCTGGAAGAGTTTGCAAACAGCCTTGGGGACTGAACTCAGGTTCAGTACAGCTTTTCATCCGCAGACTGATGGGCAGTCTGAGCGGACGATACAAATTCTGGAGGACATGCTTAGGGCTTGCGTCTTGGATTTCGGCGGAGGGTGGATTCGACACTTATCCTTGGCAGAGTTCGCGTACAACAATAGCTTTCAAGCGAGCATTCAGATGGCTCCGTTTGAAGCGTTGTATGGACGCAAGTGTCGATCACCACTTTATTGGAGTGACGTGGGCGAGAGGCGGACCTTGGGACCAGATGTGTTGTTAGAGGCAGAAGAGAAGGTCCGAGTGATTCGGAAGCATCTTCAGACCGCCCAAAGCCGACAAAGGAGCTATGCCGATGTTCGGCGACGAGACTTAGAATTTCAAGTTGGAGATCATGTATTCCTAAAAGTCTCGCCGTCCAAAGGAATTAGGAGATTCGGCATTCGTGGGAAGCTTAGCCCCCGATACATTGGACCCTTTGAGATATTGGAGCGTATCGGGCCAGTTGCCTACCGACTTGCACTTCCTCCGAGGCTTGCTGGTGTCCATGATGTATTTCATGTCTCTACTCTAAGGAAGTATGTCTTCGACCCATCGCACGTCATCGACTTCACACCGCTTGAGATCAGCGAGGATTTGCGGTATGAGGAGCGCCCACTGCGAATTCTGGATCGAGAGGTGAGAGAATTGGGCAATCGGGCCATTCCCTATGTAAAAATCCAATGGAGCAATCATGACGAGCGTGAGGCAACATGGGAGCTCGAGTCGGAGATGAGGGACGCCCACCCCTACTTATTCGAGACTTTGGACTGAGGATTGTTGTTGAGTCTCGTTTCGAGGACGAAACTCTTTTCAGTGGGGGAGGATGTGATGATCCAGACTCCCGCAGAAACTGTGCAACATTAAACAGTGACTGCGGGGAGCTTGTACAGTGCAACAGAGCTGGTAGAATCGAAATTAGAATTTATTATAGACTCTGCGCGAAAATCAGAGCAAATGGAATTTTCTGGGAGCTTTCGGCAAAATTTCGGATGAGAATTTGGCGAAACGGACGTCGTATTTGGACTCAGCGCGCGAAAACGAGCGAAATGGTATATTCGCTTTATTTTTTCGGCACTTAGTACTGTTCACCGGAACAGTAACCCGCCGGCCGGAATTACTGTTCCGGCCGCCGCCGGCGACCGGCGAGCGGCGGCGGGCAGCGGCGCAGCGGCAGAGCGCGGAGGCGCACGGCGCGGGCAGGCGCGGGCAGGGCGCGGGTGCGCGGTCCATGGGCCTGGCGTGCACCGGGAGCACCGAATACCTTCCATGCCACGTGGCGGCTCCCGATTGGTTGGCCGGCTTCTAGAAGGCACGTGGGAAGGTGACACGTGTCGCTTCCCTATTGGCCGACATCTTCCGGAAAACCCGGAGCGCGGGCCGGGCATGTGCACCACGTGGACACGTGGCATAATCTGAGTGGTCCTTGCACCGGCTGTTTCCTGTTTGGTGGACGCGTGGCGCGATCTGGTTGGCCCAATCCGGTGTTTCCTGTTCTGTCTGATCCCGTGTGGGAATATTCCCTTTGGCCCATTATAAATAGGGATCCCCACCTCCTCTCATTTCCACCTCGGGTTGCGGGCCATAGAGAGAGAATCAGAGAAAGTGCCCAATACGAAAAATTTTCCTCTCTCTCTCCTCTCTCTCTCTCTAAAATCTCAGAATTTTAGGAGTTACAGATAGTGAGTTATCTGCGACGCGGCGCACTGCGACGATTTTCTTTTTAGGCCCATTTCCCGTCGCAGTTCCGTCGAAAATTCACTGCAGGCTAACCGGGTGGAATTTTTGGACGATTTTTGCGGTAACGCGACCGTAAGAGGTAGGGGTTCGATTTCCATGTTGATCATTTTGCTCCGTTTCGTACTTTTGGCATGATTCCCGAGTCCTCTTTGACCCCCCTTTTTACTATGGTAATTTTTGGAGAGCACCGACTTCTCCGATTTTTATCTTGGCGCAGGAGCATCGGATCGAGGCGTTCAAAGAGTCGATTTTGATCTACTCTTCGCGAGGAACGCAACCGTGATTTTTCTGGGATTTTAGGAGCTCATTTTAGAGGTGAAAAACTTCTCTTTTCTCCTGCTGTCTGAAAAACAGCAAATATTATACTTTTTGGGAGTTATATTGAACAGCTGTGCGCTGATTTGCAGGATTGAAGGACTGTGGACAACCAGGAGACTACCTGGGGTGTATTTTGAGCTGCTCGAGGTGGGCGGTTGTTGCTTACCTCATTTTTGACAAGCTCACTGGGATTACTGGAACTCCCCTAAAATTTAATTAATGAGAACAATTGGGACAAAATAATATGATAATTGCTGAGAACCATTGGGACTACTAACAGGACTACTAACAGGACTACTAACAGGACAAACTAACAGGACAAACTAACAGGACAAACTAACAGGACAATTGATGAGAACCGCCGGGACGAACTCTCCTAAAATTTAATATAACCCCACAGATTATATGATGACTTATATTGGGACACTGTGATTGGGACAAAGGCTATAATCTCGCATGCAAATAACTTTTATAACAAATCAATCTTTTAAAATAATATTTGACACTTTTCTACAGCTTTTAAATAATTGCATGCATGCTTGCTTATCTGGTTAGCCACTATTTATTGCTACACTATCATATTGGGATTTGAACATGTTTCATTGTTGTCCTTTGCATCCAGATGCTTGTTGCTCAAGTATGAGCAGGGGTTTGGGATAGTGTAGTCGAGATTACATTAGATTGTGGACTTGTGGGGTATTGCGGTGACCGCGGACAGTAGGCGGTCGACCAGAGGTTTATCCTTGCATCAGATTGGGGTTGAGTCTGGTTTATTGCGTCAGTTGGGGTTCGGGTTTTCCTAGTGGATGGTTTTCCCACTTTGATCATAGTCATGATCCAGTCCTGCTGTTTTATGGCACTTCTGATACTTATTACTGAGATATTTTACTCGTGTGGGTCGCTCCCCTCGAGTGCCACTCCGGAGTGTGTTGCAGACATGCTTAGAGTCTTTGAGACTCCTATCCCCTATCGGTGTTATGCATACCCGATTTGGCAACTATCCCCTATCGGTGATAGGCATTGGCCAGCACACCCGATTTGGCAAGGCACAGCAAGCAGTACCAGTTTTACTAGTGACACAAGACTGAGTTATTTCAGGCAGGCATGTTTGTTATTGTTGCATCCAGTCATTTCGTGCTACATGGCATGTAGATGCATAGTGGTGATAGTTTCCTTTCTTTACAGCAGCCTTTATAATTTACCACTGTTCTTTCATGTTGTCTCTAGTAGTCCTAGTAGGTGCGTCAGAGTTAAGGTTTTACCCACTAGGGGAGGCTACTGGTTTCATCTGGTAGTTCTCACCCCCATTGTTGTTTCTCTCTTTCTTCTTCTTTATTTGCAGAGTCGTCTGCGGGAGCCGCTAGGCCATCGGCAGCTGATAAAGGTAAGGGGATCGCTGAATAGATAGATCTCCTGTGAGGCTGAGAGCTATTAGACAGATAATGCACCCTCCACTCAGACTGTGATATTCTCCTTTTATTTCGGGTCTGGCTTCCGCCGGCTGGATGTACTATTTTGGTGAGCTGGGAGATTATTGTACATATTACAGTTGTATTTGTATTTCCAGTCTGAAATACTATGTGGTTCTTCTATTCAGCTCGATATTATGCTCTTTTATTGTTCATATTATATCGGAGCAGGTTACCAGCGCTTCGTGTACGCGGGAAATCCCGTGTGCACGGCGGATCTGTTGGCGAGCCCGGGTTCCGGGGCGTGACATTTCGAATTTCGAAACCTATCCTGGGTCTTACCAGCCCCACTATGCGGCACTCAGCCATGAAGACATGCCACACAGTCACTACCGTCATCAGGGCGAACTTTCGCCACTAGGCCCGTAAGTCTTTCTTGCCCTAACCTTTAGGACACAGCAACTTGGCTCTCGCAACAAAGCGATCACCAGCGTTTCATCAGTCGGTCTCTCACTGGACCTCATCAACTATACTTTGCCGGCAAACCAGCTGACACAAGCTTACGGCATCTTTCACAGAAGGTGCAGGGTGCGCCGACAAAGGCTCGGCGGCCACCTGCCACACTCTCTACTGTTGCCTCTTAGCTTGATCTATTTCCCATTTTTCTTGAGATTATGTCACTTGCCCATCTAGGCGTCGTAATTAGCTTCCCTGCCGGCGGGAAACCTCCGCTTATCGGCAAGAAGCACCGGTCTGCTGCTGGACCACATCAACAAGAGCGGTCACCTGACATCGCAGCTCGTGTACCTTGTTTGACCCCGAGCCCTCCCGTGACTCGAGTCAAAATAGGTGCGTCTCCCTAGGTGGTGTCATCGCCAATATGCACACCACAACGAAACAACTAGCCCAAACTTAGCCATCCGAGCAACGCGCAGCCCGTATACCGACAAAAGGCTCGTCGACTCAATCATGCGAAAGTATAGGAGGGTACTCCATTCATCTCCATCATTACGTTGTCGGCCGCCAACATAATATCCGAAGAATGAAAGCTCGTCGCCCTCGATCAGTCCCAACATCCTTTTTGGGAACAGCAATAACCAATCAAATACTTTCGCCCAACAATCCACACGCTCTCTCGTGCTAATCCCTAGGGTCTCCCTAAGGTTGCTAACCACCTAGGACTATTCCTAGGCTCTGATACCACTCTAATCTGTCACGCCCCGAGTCCGCCAATTTGTACGGTTCGGGCACGCCAACAGACCCGCCAATCGGGTAAGACCTTTTCCTACCCGAAAGGAACGGTAACATCCATAATAACACAACAAGTGTATGTGGAAGTTCAATATCAGAGTATTAAGAATCACTATAAATTTAAAACTTTCATTCAATAACATACAGTTAATGCGGAAATGAAAGCATACTAGAGTGAACCATGCATTGAGTTTATTACACTTTACATTTCTGAACTTGCAAATAAATTATTACAATTCTTTTACATGAATTCCTCACCATACAATGTTCACTCAAGAAATATATAAAAAGGGATACCTCTGCTAGACCCTCTAGGTCTCTATGTTGCTGGGCTTTTGCCCCTGTCGTATGCCTCGCCGTCTGCATCTGAACTGTCACGCCCCGGCGTCGAAACTGCGACCCGGGCTCGCCAACAGATCCGCCGCCCATACGGGAAGCCCCGTATAGACGAAGCGACTAACCTGCAAAAGATCAACTATACAATACAGATATCAGAGCTGAAAGTAAAACTGCTAGAAATAAAAACTAAGTGTACAACTACACTCTCAAATAGTACAAACCAACCTCACCAAATACAGAAATCTCTCGAGCAGTAAAATAAATACAACTCTATACCTCACTACAAGTTCTCTCAACATGAACTCACAAAAGTAATAAGGGTACATCTACTCTCAGGACGACGACTGGTAGGGATCTAGCTCGTGACTCCCTTACCTCGATCAGAAGAAGCAGCACCAGGAGCAACTGGAATAGGAGTAGAAGTCCCTGTGGGGAAAAGACACCACGACGGGTGTGAGAACTACGTCCCAAGTAGTTCTCAGTGGGTGCCGCTGTAGAGTACCGGAGCTTCGGGCAGTGTGCCGACTCCACTTGGCAGCCTGGTATTGTGGAAATACCTTCAGCAGACTCTATTTGTATTTACAGAGAGGTTCGGGTGGTCCCGGAGTGACGCGGATGTATTTTTGTAGAAAAGTGAGTTAGCGTCGGCTTTGGAGCTTGCGGGTCGAGCTTAGGCTTCTTGGATGGTGTTGATGTGAGTTGAACACCTGGGACATGTGTATTATGTTTTTACTGAGGTGGTCGGTTGGTTTCGGGGTGATGCGAAGGTTCCGAGGCGAGAAAGTGAGTTGGCGGCGCAAGTGGAGAAGCTTCAGTTTGGATTTTGGGGCCTTGGAGTGAGGTGGTACCGGTACTAGGGGGGGGTGTACCGGTACCACTATGTAGGTACCGGTACACAGACCCAGCCCAGCCCGATTTTTGCTCGGATTTGCACAGTGCAAGGTATGGCTCGTAGGCACTGTTCCAACCACTCCAACCTTGATTTCTATACATAGTCACCTTCACCCTCACCCACATTCCATCCCTGTCTCTCCCTCCACTGCTTGCTGCCAGAGAAGAAGAAGAAGAAGAGGAATCGGAGGAGAAGAAGCTGGGTGCTCTCGTGCGGCTTGTGAGTGTTGACCCGGTCAACGTGCGCGCGCGAGGAGAAATTCGAGGTGATTGTCTTATGGAGATTTTAGATTATGGATTGTTGGATTTCCCTTTTGGATTTCATTGATGAAATTGGATGGATTTTAAGTTAATTCTTCCATTCTTGCTTCCTTGGTGCTCTCGGACAGTGAGGAGTTACTGTTCAAATCCGCAACTCGGTGTTGTTCCATGCGTGCAGAGGAGGGGTTCCTAGCTGTGCTGAACCTTGTGGCGACCAAGCTGAGTGCTGTAGAGGATTAATTGGAGCTCTGAGGATTTTTCCGGAGCGCGCGACAGAGCCCGCGCGCGCGAGAGGCGCAGTGCAGTTTTTCGGCAGATTTCTCGCCGTTTCTTCGCCGACTTCGGCGCGGCCTTCGGGAAGCATTGAGGTGGGTTGGATTTTCTTCCAAAAATCGTGGAATGCCCTCTAATGCTTCAGAACGCACTTTGATCATGTCAAAACTGCATATTTTAGCTGTTAAATAATCTGATAGTTGCCTAGAAAATTACAGAAAAATTATCTGAACCCCGGATTATTTTTAGTGGACTCTTGGCATTGTATGACACTAGTCGATATACTTGGTTGGTCTCACTTAAGCACCTGAACCGTTTTAAAAATCTGAAAGCCCGTTTTATTGGAAAATTGACTTTTAAAAATAGTTTTAAAATGTCTAAGGGTTCTAGTGATGCTGCATGAGTTCGGGGTGCATGTTCTCTCGTGCCGGGGGGCCGAGGAGATATTTATTGGTTTTTAGAGCCATGTTATGACTTTCGAGTTTTACTAGTGTCATTGGGGGTTCTATGAGCGCACTACAGATTGAGTCGTGGAGTTTACTCCGACCTTGACATGAGAGTGAGTTGTCAGTTCACTGTTTCCGATCTATTTGATCGAGGATTATAGCCTGCTGAGCCTGGCAATTATGCCAGTTATGAGATACTTGAGATACTTGAGTTCGGTGGGGTCGCTCCCCTCGAGCTACGCCCCGGGTGCGATGATGTTACCGAGCCTGACGAGGCTGCGATGTGTTACTGATAGTCCTTGAGGGACACCCTACGTAAGTCCGTTCCTCCGGGATGTGCGGCAGTAGATGAGCGCAAGCAGGACCTTGACTTGGTCTAGACTGGTCCAAAGAGGACAGTCATTGAGATTTGGGTGAGATGTGTGAGTGAGTTACATTACATGTTCATAGATGAGTATTTTCCTTTGAGCAAATGTAGAGGCATACAGAGATAGATTTCCTGCTTATCTATCTATCTATCTATCTATCTATTTGTTATATTGCTGTGCCTCCGGTGGACTTAGTGGGCATACCGTGTGCTTTGAGGACGGTACCCACTGGGAACTACCTTTGCAGTAGTTCTCACACCCGCTGCGGTGCAGGTTTCCCTGAGGTAGCTGCTCCGACTCCTTCCCGTGCGGAGTCTTCAGATCGAGGTAAGGACGTGGCCGGCTAGTCGCTTACCCGAGTCAGTTTAGTGGAGAGGTAGCAGTACCCCTTTTGAGTTTCCACTTTTGTAGAGAGAGATTTTGAGAGATGTTATTTATGTATCCTGAGGACAGCTTGTATCTTGGACTTGTTTACTCTAGTACAGTTGTTCTGTTTCCTTTTTATAGCATGTACTTACTTTTGCTCTGATATCTGTTAGCTATAGATTTATTTGCAGGGTAGACGCTTCGTCTGTACGGCAGTTTCCGTACAGATGGCGGATCTGTTAGCGAGCCCGGGTCGCAGTTTCGACCCCGGGGCGTGACAGATTAGAGTGGTATCAGAGCCTAGGTTTATAGGTCATTGAGGACTTAGAGACCCTAGGCTTTTAGCTGGATAGTAGGTTGACTATCGAGAGAGACGTGATTTTCTGCGAGAGTCATGATTGAGTTGTAACTCCCCCAGGGGATTGGGGCGAGTAATTTTGCATGCTTATTCTCTAAAGGGGACATGTCGGCTGCAGACGGCATTACTCTTTGGAATGGGTAGCATGTATAGACTCTCGTTTGATTGGGTTGAGTGATTCTTGGTCCTGATGTTTGGTTTTGATTTCAGGATTTACGATGCCTCCGAGACGTCGAGCTACGACGAGGGCACATCCAGCCACAGACGAGGAGCCCGAGCAGCGGGAGGCTGAGCACACTGAGCAGAGTGAGGCTCGCGAGTTACGGGCTCAGGTAGCCCAGTTGGCAGAGGCGACTAAGCGCCAAGGGGAAAATATGGAGCTCTTGATGCGTATGATGGAGCAGAGAGCATCCCCTGGAGCGCCATCAGCAGCACCGCCGGCTGCAGCATCGTCGGCATCGACTCAGATTGCCCCACTGACAGTTGAGGAGCAGAGGGAACTTACTGACAAGCTGGCTTATGTTAGCCAATTCCACCCTCCGCGGTTTTCAGGGCAGAGTTCAGAGCCGTGGTGTCACGCCCCCGGGGGTTTTTAAGTCGAGTAAAGCGAAAAATGCGTGTGTAATTTTTTTTTTTTTTTTTTTCTTAATAAATAAGCATCAGCCACGTCCCCGGTGCGTGTCAGACCGCCACATACACAAATTCACTCTGCCCACGGACAGAGTCTCCTTTGTATATGCACGGCGTCTCATTTACAACATCAACATACAATCTTTAACCACACAGTCACAGTCAACAAGTACGAGAGTGTAAAGACATTTGATCTCATTAAGAGGAACCTACAAGTTTGCAAACGGTGTCCACTCGACACCCATTCCTTTAAAAACGTCTACACATTCACAGTAAGGCGGCTACATCGTTTTGGAAAGGATAAATCCACAGGTTTTCAAAGCAGTGCCCACACGACACTTGGTTTTGGAAAACATTTTCGAAACCCCTTTTGTTCGGTATAAAACATGCCGCATATAAGTCATTAAGGAACAATATAAAGACCACATCACAAAACCGTCTCTCGATCCAACATCCACAACATTCCACAATCAAGCAATTGAGAACTTAAATTTAGATAAAAGGAGATGAGATAACCCAAGCGAGAATGATGGAATAAACCTCATCCAACTAATGTCCTTTAATCGCTGCCTCACCATCGTCCCAACTATTATACCTAGTCAAACCTGTCACGGAGTGGGTAAAGTCAGTGACAAACAAAGTAGATGTCTTAACAATAACATGGATTAAAGAACAAACCAATTTCACCGGAACCTTTCGCTAAAACCCTGTCACAAAATAAGCTGGGCACCAACCCCAGAATACCGAGTTAAGCTGGGCACCAACCCCATAATACCGAATTAAGTTGGGCACCAACCCCATGATACCGAATTAAGTTGGGCACCAACCCCATGATACCGAATTAAGTTGGGCACCAACCCCATGATGCTTTTAACCCCTTCACGGTGCTAGTGCGAACACTGAAGTTGGCGTGAAGAGGTCCCCACCCTACCCACGTGGGGCACACGGGTCATAAAGACCACTTCTCCGGAAAAATACACCATTGCGGGGGCCTATTCCGCCGGTGTACGTGCAGCATCCAAAGTCCCCGCGACCGCAGCCGCCACAATTATTATGTTAAATTAAACAAAACATTTATGCGAAAGGTTTAACAGTCCATCCACTTTATTAGATAAATTAACGAGTCTTTTACGATGACATGGTGCACTTACTGCACTTGTTGCACTTATAGCAAGGGTACCCACCTGGTTGAAGATATACGTCCGCGCCCGCGACCCTCACAAGCCAAACGGAGCTCCTCGCGGCCTACTAAAATATCCAAGAGCACAAATTAACACCTTACCCTAATCAGGTAAAATCAGTGGTCCCGACCACTGTAACATTAAACTCCCAAAACTGAAACCACTGCACCTAGAGGACCAGGACGTCAATCAAAAACCCAACAAATCAAAACCGTCAAGTAAAACCGAATGACTCAGATCAAACCGGGTCCCCGACGATAAAACTGATGGTTAACCACAACCGGATCGCGACTACATCATCGCGAACTCCGTCGGAACCCAAAATCCGCTAACGGAAATCCTACAAAAACCAATCCCTCAACTAGTAGCCAACTCGAGACGTCATGGTCCAGCCGAGAAGCCCTGACGACGAAAAGATGAGAAAAAGACCCGACGGCGCGCCCCCGACAATTTCGTCGAGGCACGGAGCGTCGGCAAAATCGGCACCCAACAAAATAAAATAGTGACCAAGAAGGTCCCGAGTGGCCATGCCAAGAAAACCACGGAAATTACGATCCCAACGGCGAAAACGGCACTCAAAACGGTGGAAAAACGGACAAGAACGGAGCAAATGAATTTCGGGCTGTCGGTTGGTGCACGGGGGCAACCGTACACCGGGTTCACGGCGTCAGGCGGCGGCGGCATGCACCGGGTGCACGCAGGAAGCGTGCACCGTGCGCTACGGGCCGGGCCGGTGCACGATCCGAGCGTGCACCGGGTCCTTGCTCCTCGGCCGCAAGCGTGTGCGCCGGGTGCACGCATGAGGCGTGCACCGCGCGCCTTGGGCTGGGCCGGTGCACGAAACCGTGCACCGGGTCTGGTGCTTCCGACGCTGCGGGCGTACACCGGGTGCACGCCTGGACCCGTGGACCGGGTCCGTACGGACAGCAACAGTAACCCTATTTTCGCGTTTTTCTTCGCCGTTTTCGCTCCCGTTCGCGATTTCTTCTCCGTTTTCGCTCCCGTGGGATCCCGGCGACGGCCCCGCGAGCATGGTAACGACGGCGGCGGCCTCCTGTTAAAAAAAACGGCGGCGGCAGCCTCCCGTTAACCCACTATGCTCCGACGAAACATCCCCAAAAATTTCCGAATAAATTCCCGGTAAATCTAATAACTAAACCAACGACCGACGAACAACCAAAACGTCGATCGGAGGTCCGATAACAAGAAACCTGTTAACAACCACCAATTAAAATCCGATAAAATTCCTCGATCACACCCGATCAAGAACGAGGATAAAATATGGATCAAAAACCCGACGAAAATCCGTGAACGATGTTCCGATTAAAATAACCTTACAAGAACACGGAAAACCCCCGATTTATTTTAACAAAAAGATTAACGACCACTAACCTCAATCTATCGGAATTAAAGGACCGATCTTGTTTCCTTTCGGCGTTGGAGACCGGATCCGCTCCCCGTAGACGATGGCGTCGCGTTCTCCGATCTCCGGCACGTGAATCGGGGTGATCGGGTTCCTCCGCTTCCTCCTTCTTTTCCTCTTTTCTCCTCCGATTAGGGTTTCGCCTTTTTATTTTTCTCTCGGTTCCTTCCTCTCTTTTCTAATTAGGGTTTCGTTTGGTTTTCGGTACGCAGCAAGAGAAGGGTTTGAGAAGGCGGTATTTTAAATTAGGGTTTCCATTCGGTATCCGGGGAATAAATAAATCTCGTTATTTATTTATCCCTTTTTATCTTATTTCGTACGTACGCACCATCAAAATCCTCCTCGGATATTTTTGATTCTAATTAATTAATTCATTAATTAATTAATCCCTTACCGATAATCCCTATTATTTAATTATTATTTTTCCCCTTTTTATTTCATACGGTACGTGAAAAGAGAAACCCGCAAATACCCGGATTTTATCTCTTATCCAACCCACGAGATAAAATCCCACCTTTTAAATTTTCAATTTTAAATCCTGATCACCGATTATTTAATCACCTTTATTAAATAATCTTGGGGAAATAAATTCCCAATTTAAATATCTGGATTTTATCTCTTATCCAATCCACGAGATAAAATCCCACCTTTTAAATTTTCAATTTTAAATCCTGGTCACCGATTATTTAATCACCTTTATTAAATAATCTTGGGGAAATAAATTCCCAATTTAAATATCTGGATTTTATCTCTTATCCAATCCACGAGATAAAATCCCACCAATTCAAATCCTTTAATTCGCTCGTAAGAGAATCCAAACTCCCCTTATCGGATAATTAATTAATTAATTGCTCAATTATCCCCTACGAGAAAACCCACCTTATCTCTAACGGGTGCAAGATATTTTGCACGGATTCCGATGCGTGACTAGTTGCCGTATCACTTAGGGTCCCGTTTCAGGCGATCCCGACATCGGATTTCAAATCCGATCGCGCCGTCGGTCATCATTTTCCGCGCTCTATCGCAGAAAAATACACGCACCCCACCCGGCCGACTTTTGATCATTTAATAATTTTATTTCGCTTAAGGCTTAAGCAATTACATGTGAGTTCAAAAATACCCTTAAGGGTCGGGTCACTACACCACTCACACTTTATAAAAAGTTTCGTCCCGAAACTTAAGTACAAACCTCACTTAAACAATTCGGGAAAACATTCCCTCATCTTCGCTTCCAGTTCCCACGTCGCCTCGCGCTCCTCGTGGTTGCTCCACTGGACCTTCACATAGGGGATTGTTCGGTTGCGCAACTTCTTGTCCTCTCTTGCCAAGATCCGCACCGGCGTCTCCTCGACGCTTAAATCCTCTCGCAACTCGATGGTAGAGGCATCCAAGGCATGAGAGGGGTCAGCCAGGTACTTCCGAAGCATTGAGACATGGAACACGTTGTGGACTCGTTCGAGGTTCGGTGGCAGGGCTAATCGGTACGCCACCGGTCCTACGCGTTCCAGGATTTCGAACGGTCCCACGTACCTCGGGCTTAGCTTTCCCTTTATGCCGAAACGTCGGTTTCCCTTGGAGGGTGAAACCCGGAGTAGCACATGCTCACCCACCATGAACTCTAAGTCTCGGCGTCTGTTGTCTGCGTAGCTTTTCTGTCTGCTTTGGGCGGTCAGTAGCCTTTGTCTAATCAATCGCACCTTTGCTTCGGTCTCCTCCACCAAATCTGGGCCCAGAAACTTACGCTCACCCAAGTCGTCCCAGCATATTGGAGACCGACAGCGGCGCCCGTACAGGGCCTCGTATGGCGCCATCTGAATGCTGGCCTGGTAACTGTTATTGTAGGCAAATTCCACCAGGGGCAAACACCGTGCCCACCCTTCGCCCAAGTCCAAAACGCATGCTCGAAGCATGTCCTCCACGATCTGTATCACCCGCTCTGATTGTCCATCGGTTTGCGGGTGAAAAGCCGTACTGAAGTGCAACTTGGTCCCCATTGCTCGTTGCAGGCTTCGCCAAAAGTTCGACACAAAACGTGTGTCTCTGTCCGACGTGATGGATGTCGGTACTCCGTGCAACCTTACTATCTCGTCGATGTACGTTTGTGCCAGTCGTTCCCGAGTCCACGTCGTGTGTATGGGCAGAAAGTGGGCCGATTTCGTCAAACGGTCCACAATCACCCATATTGCATCGTGTCCCTGTGGCGACCTCGGGAATCCGGTCACAAAATCCATGGTAATCATGTCCCATTTCCACTCGGGCACCGGTAAAGGTTGCAATTTCCCTGCCGGCCGTTGATGTTCGGCCTTCACCCGTTGGCACACCAGGCAGTGTGCCACAAATCGAGTCACGTCTCCCTTCATTTTGGGCCACCAGAAGGTCTGTTTGACGTCCTTGTACATCTTCGTTCCCCCGGGATGCGCCGCATACGGGGCGGTATGCGCCTCCCGTAGGATTTCCTCCTTGAGTTCCGGTAGATCCGGCACGCAGATTCGTCCCCGAAATCGTATCGTGCCGTCGGAGTTCACCGCGAAATCGCCCTCCTTGTCGGCGGTTATTCTACTTCGCACCAGCTGGAGTTGATCATCAGTCGATTGCCCTTCGAGAATCCTGTCCAGCAGAGTGGGTCTGACCACCAGTGTCAGAAGTTGTGCGACTGTACCTGCCGGTACTACTTCTAGTCTCAATCGCGAAATTCCGCAATCAGACTATCCTGCTGTGTAATGGCGCTTACATCCGCTTCCTCGGCCTGTCCCTTGCGACTCAGGGCGTCGGCCACCACGTTGGCCTTTCCCGGGTGATAGTGGATCGTTAGATCGTAATCCTTTAGTAGCTCAAGCCACCGCCTTTGTCGCAGATTTAGCTCCTTTTGGGTGAAAAGGTACTTGAGACTCTTATGATCTGAGTACACATTGCAGTGTGCCCCATACAGGTAGTGTCTCCAAAGCTTGAGGACGAACACAACCGCTGCGAGTTCCAAATCATGCACGGGGTAATTCCGCTCGTACTCCTTGAGCTGCCTTGACGCATAGGCTATTACCTTTCCCCGTTGCATGAGTACTCCACCCAATCCATTTCGCGACGCATCGCAATATACTTCATAATCCTCCCCTGGTTCTGGCAGGGCGAGAATCGGGGCTCGCGTCAATCTATCCTTGAGCTCCTCGAAGCTTCTTTGACATTTGTCCGTCCAGATGAACTTTTCCCCCTTTCTAGTCAAACGGGTCAAGGGGGTGGCTATCTTGGAGAAACCCTCCACGAAGCGCCGGTAATACCCGGCTAATCCCAGGAAGCTTCGAACCTCCGTCACCGTTGTCGGTCGGGGCCAGTCCGTCACCGAATCTATCTTCTTCGGATCCACCGCGACTCCAGCCGCCGAGATTACGTGCCCCAAGAAACCGACCTCACGGAGCCAAAACTCACACTTTTTGAGTTTGGCGTAGAGTTTCCGTTCCCGAAGGGTCTGGAGGACTGTGCGCAGATGTTCTTCATGTCCCTCGTCTGTACGGGAGTAGATGAGGATATCGTCGATGAAGACCACCACGAATAAGTCCAAGAAGGGTTTGAATACCCTGTTCATCATATCCATGAACACTGCCGGGGCATTTGTGAGCCCGAATGGCATTACTGTAAATTCATAATGGCCATAGCGAGTTCGGAAGGCCGTTTTGGGGATGTCCTCCCCCTTAACCCGGACCTGATGATAGCCCGACTACAGGTCAATCTTTGAAAACACCGTCGCCCCCTGTAACTGGTCAAAGAGGTCGTCGATCCTTGACAGGGGGTATTTGTTCCTAACGGTGACCTTATTTATCCCCCGGTAGTCGATGCACAACCGGAGAATTCCGTCCTTCTTTCTCACAAACAGGGCGGGCGCGCCCCAGGGTGACGCGCTAGGTCTGATAAAACCCTTATCCAAAAGGTCCTCCAACTGTGCCTTGAGTTCCTTCAACTCCGCGAAGGCCATCCTGCACGGTGCCTTGGTGATGGGTTTGGTGCCGGGAAGCAGCTCAATCGGGAAGTCAACCTCTAGTTCCGGTGGCATTCCGGGGAGCTCCGTCGGAAATACATCCGGAAACTCCCTTACCACTAAGTCTCAAATGTCGGATCGTTGGCGCTAACCATTAACCCCAAAAGCCTGAGCTTTTAGAGGTGCGCATCCGATTCACTTAAAGCAGCATACTCCGCACCACAGATCTCGACCAGACACAACCCACCTGGATGTTGGGTCTATTGTTGGGCCTCTTGCCGTTAGGTCTATTGCGGACCGCAGCCTATCAACCTTTCGGGCTCACCCAACCCAACTCACTAGTCCCTTGGGCCTATTGTCTCAAGGCAGGAAGTTGGACGTATTTGACCCGTAATAAAGGGCCAACACCAAAGACAACTAAGTCTTCGCATCCTTATTGGGCAAGAAGGTACAGAGTATTTGCTCCTAAGGGTTCTCCTGGGGTCAAGACCAACATTACTCTTCATAAGGGGTCTTTCCTGCTACTACTTTCCTCGGGTAGTGCGTCCTTTGTCGTGTCGTCGCTTAAGACCCCTTATCCGTGTCGCGACTCCGAAGAATCATTCCCGGGTTCGGGGCAATAAAAACGGAACTGTCCCAGTTTGTCACGTTAGAAGCAAAGGTCGTGCTTCCGGAATGGATAATTTCCCCCGAGGTGCTCCTCTGTAGATGATGCATGGCCGGTCTCCGCTAGAAAATCCCCCTCCTGAGAAGTGCTGGGGTCGTTTCTTGTCCATGTCGTACTCCGAGTCCTCTGTCTGATGTGTTTCCAGGTTCCTTATGGTGTCTTCGGATATTGGGGTGGTCGGCCCCCGTCGGGAAAGTCATTCCCGGGTTATGGCTGGGGTCGTTTCGGCCCCCGGCAGACTCATGATCCTTCTGTCGGGTGCGTGGAACGACCAGTTCCCGCCCCACCATAGTGGTCCTATCGATCACTTTCTCGGTAAGCGGGTAGACCCACCGTCAGTATTACCCAATTAGTGTCGCTATGTGGACCACCTTTGGGAAGGCGAGCCTGGTAGGGTTCGTCTTTCCTAACAAAAAGGGAGAGCGCTATGCCATGTCGCGTAATCCGTTGTTGGAGTAGCCGATTCTCCACTGTTGTCGGAACCGTCGTATCCTCTTCTGCACCATCGATTGAAGAGCGGCTTCGGGCCATTAACCGTGCAAACAAAGAAACCAAGTTAGCCCTAAGGTTATAATCCCTAGCACCCTGTCTTACGATTACACCTATATTACGTTCCCTTTTCCCGTACTCTCACGTACTACACACCTATACCTTGACTATCTCATGTCCAATTTGCTTGTGGCATCATGCATTGTGGATGTTGGTTACTGACTGCTGTGGTTAAAGTTGTTTTTCTCTGATACCATTTAATCTGTCACGCCACCGGGGGTTTTTAAGTCGAGTAAAGCGAAAATGCGTGTGTATTTTTTTTTTTTTTTTTTCTTAATAAATAAGCATCAGCCACGTCCCCGGTGCGTGTCAGACCGCCACATACACAAATTCACTCTGCCCACGGACAGAGTCTCCTTTGTATATGCACGGCGTCTCATTTACAACATCAACATACAATCTTTAACCACACAGTCACAGTCAACAAGTACGAGAGTGTAAAGACATTTGATCTCATTAAGAGGAACCTACAAGTTTGCAAACGGTGTCCACTCGACACCCATTCCTTTAAAAACGTCTACACATTCACAGTAAGGCGGCTACATCGTTTTGGAAAGGATAAATCCACAGGTTTTCAAAGCAGTGCCCACACGACACTTGGTTTTGGAAAACATTTTCGAAACCCCTTTTGTTCGGTATAAAACATGCCGCATATAAGTCATTAAGGAACAATATAAAGACCACATCACAAAACCGTCTCTCGATCCAACATCCACAACATTCCACAATCAAGCAATTGAGAACTTAAATTTAGATAAAAGGAGATGAGATATCCCAAGCGAGAATGATGGAATAAACCTCATCCAACTAATGTCCTTTAATCGCTGCCTCACCATCGTCCCGACTATTATACCTAGTCAAACCTGTCACGGAGTGGGTAAAGTCAGTGACAAACAAAGTAGATGTCTTAACAATAACATGGATTAAAGAACAAACCAATTTCACCGGAACCTTTCGCTAAAACCCTGTCACAAAATAAGCTGGGCACCAACCCCAGAATACCGAGTTAAGCTGGGCACCAACCCCATAATACCGAATTAAGTTGGGCACCAACCCCATGGTACCGAATTAAGTTGGGCACCAACCCCATGATACCGAATTAAGTTGGGCACCAACCCCATGATGCTTTTAACCCCTTCACGGTGCTAGTGCGAACACTGAAGCTGGCGTGAAGAGGTCCCCACCCTACCCACGTGGGGCACACGGGTCATAAAGACCACTTCTCCGGAAAAGTACACCATTGCGGGGGCCTATTCCGCCGGTGTACGTGCAGCATCCAAAGTCCCCGTGACTGCAGCCGCCACAATTATTATGTTAAATTAAACAAAACATTTATGCGAAAGGTTTAACAGTCCATCTACTTTATTAGATAAATTAACGAGTCTTTTACGATGACATGGTGCACTTACTGCACTTGTTGCACTTATAGCAAGGGTACCCACCTGGTTGAAGATATACGTCCGCGCCCGCGACCCTCACAAGCCAAACGGAGCTCCTCGCGGCCTACTAAAATATCCAAGAGCACAAATTAACACCTTACCCTAATCAGGTAAAATCAGTGGTCCCGACCACTGTAACATTAAACCCCCAAAACTGAAACCACTGCACCTAGAGGACCGGGACGTCAATCAAAAACCCAACAAATCAAAACCGTCAAGTAAAACCGAATGACTCAGATCAAACCGGGTCCCCGACGATAAAACTGATGGTTAACCACAACCGGATCGCGACTACATCATCGCGAACTCCGTCGGAACCCAAAATCCGCTAACGGAAATCCTACAAAAACCAATCCCTCAACTAGTAGCCAACTCGGGACGTCATGGTCCAGCCGAGAAGCCCTGACGACGAAAAGATGAGAAAAAGACCCGACGGCGCGCCCCCGACAATTTCGTCGAGGCACGGAGCGTCGGCAAAATCGGCACCCAACAAAATAAAATAGTGACCAAGAAGGTCCCGAGTGGCCATGCCAAGAAAACCACGGAAATTACGATCCCAACGGCGAAAACGGCGCTCAAAACGGTGGAAAAACGGACAAGAACGGAGCAAATGAATTTCGGGCTGTCGGTTGGTGCACGGGGGCAACCGTACATCGGGTTCACGGCGTCAGGCGGCGGCGGCATGCGCCGGGTGCACGCAGGAAGCGTGCACCGTACGCTACGGGCCGGGCCGGTACACGATCCGAGCGTGCACCGGGTCCTTGCTCCTCGGCCGCAAGCGCGTGCGCCGGGTGCACGCATGAGGCGTGCACCGCGCGCCTTGGGCCGGGCCGGTGCACGAAACCGTGCACCGGGTCTGTTGCTTCCGACGCTGCGGGCGTGCACCGGGTGCACGCCTGGACCCGTGGACCGGGTCCGTACGGACAGCAACAGTAACCCTATTTTCGCGTTTTTCTTCGCCGTTTTCGCTCCCGTTCGCGATTTCTTCTCCGTTTTCGCTCCCGTGGGATCCCGGCGACGGCCCCGCGAGCATGGTAACGACGGCGGCGGCCTCCCGTTAAAAAAAACGGCGGCGGCAGCCTCCCGTTAACCCACTATGCTCCGACGAAACATCCCCAAAAATTTCCGAATAAATTCCCGGTAAATCTAATAACTAAACCAACGACCGACGAACAACCAAAACGTCGATCGGAGGTCCGATAACAAGAAACCGGTTAACAACCATCAATTAAAATCCGATAAAAATCCTCGATCACACCCGATCAAGAACGAGGATAAAATATGGATCAAAAACCCGACGAAAATCCGTGAACGATGTTCCGATTAAAATAACCTTACAAGAACACGAAAAACCCCCGATTTATTTTAACAAAAAGATTAACGACCACTAACCTCAATCTATCGGAATTAAAGGACCGATCTTGTTTCCTTTCGGCGTTGGAGACCGGATCCGCTCCCCGTAGACGATGGCGTCTCGTTCTCCGATCTCCGGCACGTGAATCGGGGTGATCGGGTTCCTCCGCTTCCTCCTTCTTTTCCTCTTTTCTCCTCAGGTTAGGGTTTCGCCTTTTTATTTTTCTCTCGGTTCCTTCCTCTCTTTTCTAATTAGGGTTTCGTTTGGTTTTCGGTACGCAGCAAGAGAAGGATTTGAGAAGGCGGTATTTTAAATTAGGATTTCCATTCGGTATCCGGGGAATAAATAAATCTCGTTATTTATTTATCCCTTTTTATCTTATTTCGTACGTACGCACCGTCAAAATCCTCCCCGGATATTTTTGACTCTAATTAATTAATTCATTAATTAATTAATCCCTTACCGATAATCCCTATTATTTAATTATTATTTTTCCCCTTTTTATTTCATACGGTACGTGAAAAGAGAAACCCGCAAATACCCGATTTTATCTCTTATCCAACCCACGAGATAAAATCCCACCTTTTAATTTTCAATTTTAAATCCTGGTCACCGATTATTTAATCACCTTTATTAAATAATCTTGGGGAAATAAATTCCCAATTTAAATATCTGGATTTTATCTCTTATCCAATCCACGAGATAAAATCCCACCTTTTAAATTTTCAATTTTAAATCCTGGTCACCGATTATTTAATCACCTTTATTAAATAATCTTGGGGAAATAAATTCCCAATTTAAATATCTGGATTTTATCTCTTATCCAATCCACGAGATAAAATCCCACCAATTCAAATCCTTTAATTCGCTCGCAAGAGAATCCAAACTTCCCTTATCGGATAATTAATTAATTAATTGCTCAATTATCCCCTACGAGATAACCCACCTTATCTCTAACGGGTGCAAGATATTTTGCACGGATTCCGATGCGTGACTAGTTGCCGTATCACTTAGGGTCCCGTTTCAGGAGATCCCGACATCGGATTTCAAATCCGATCGCGCCGTCGGTCATCATTTTCCGCGCTCTATCGCAGAAAAATACACGCACCCCACCCGGCCGACTTTTGATCATTTAATAATTTTATTTCGCTTAAGGCTTAAGCAATTACATGTGAGTTCAAAAATACCCTTAAGGGTCGGGTCACTACACGTGGGAAGTTGAGAACTGGATCGCGGCGATGGAGAAGTTGTTTGAGAACCTCTTCATTAAGGAAGAACATCAGGTGCACTTGGGAGCGCATTATTTGGAGAAGGACGCCGAGACTTGGTGGCGTCGAGTCTGCCCAGTTGGACCTCCGGGAGTTCAGTTGATGTCTTGGCCAGAGTTTCGAACTTTGCTTCGCGGGGCTTACTTTCCCGATAGTGCAAAGCAGAAACTTGAGGGGGATCTTCGACGGTTACAGCAGGGCAGTCGGCCTCTTAAGGAGTATATTCGGGAGTTTCAGCGGTTGCTGAACAGTGTGCCACATGTTGCCCCAGACGAGGCTCAGAGGGTAGACTTGTTTGAGAGAGGACTGCACCCGGACATTTATCATCTGGTTCACTCGCATCGATCACTGACTTTGGATGCGGCCATCGAGCGGGCTCGATGGGTTTCTCGGGGGACTGTTATTATGTCCGAGAGGGGCGGGGCGCCAGGGACCAGCTCCGGGGAGAAGCGCCCAGCACCGCAGGATTTGGGGCAGTCGAGTAGACCGAGGCCCCCGAGACCGCCATAGTTCCAGCCGCGAGGCCGTGGGACACAGAGGAGGCAGAGGCCTGGGGGTCATCGGCCCCCTAGACAGCAGCAGCAGCAGCAGCCGCAGCAGCAGCAGCGTTCTGATCGTTGTGTGATTTGCGGCGGGCCACATGCACCCCATCAGTGCGAGCAGCTTCAGGACCGGTGCTATCGATGTGGGCAGCCGGGACACATAGCATGGGCTTGCCCGAGGGCAGGGTCTCCATCACCTTCGACTGCATCGACTCCTCCCGTGCCCTTGCAGGCAGTGGGTGCTACACCGAGCTTTAGCCAGGGGGATCGTGCTACCTCCTCGCGACAGCCTGATAGACGACCATCTCCGAGCGGGCGAGCATACGCCGCTCAGGTCGAGGATTCCTCAACAGCTGATCAGGTAGTAGCAGGTATTGTTCTTATCTCCTCTACCCGTGCTCGAGCGCTTTTTGATACTGGAGCATCACATTCATTTATCAGTAGTACATTTGCATCTTCGCATGGGTTTGAGATAGGGCCATTGACTCGTGCATTAGAGGTCCAGATTCCTGGTTATGTTTTGCACGTAGATGAGTGCTGTTGGTCCTGCCCAGTGCAGTTAGGACCGTGGATTTTACCCATTGACCTGTTAGTCTTGTGTCGACTCCAGGATTATGATGTGGTTTTGGGTTTGGATTGGTTATCCCGGTATTATGCTACTATTGATTGTAGAGTAAGGACAGTGACCCTTCGGGAGCCGGGTCAGGAGGAGTATGTTTATAGGGGATGTCAGAGTGCATTGTTTGCAGTGACAGTATCTTCCGCCAGAGCCCGACAGATGTTGAGTAGAGGCTGTGTCGCTTTTCTTGCGACTGTTGTAGAGGCGCCGACGGTGATGCCCGGACTCGAAGACATCCCCGTTGTCTGCGAGTACCCGGATGTGTTTCCCTCGGAGTTATCATCTATGCCGCCGGATCGAGAGATAGAGTTTGTGATTGACGTAGTCCCTGGAACTACATCAATCTCTAAAGCGCCCTACAGGATGGCCCCAGCAGAGTTGAGAGAGCTGAAGGCTCAATTGCAGGATCTTTTGGATTGAGGGTTCATCAGACCGAGTGTCTCTCCGTGGGGAGCGCCGATCTTTTTGTGAAAAAGAAGGACGGATCACTTAGGTTGTGTGTGGATTATCGAGAGTTGAATAAAGTGACCGTTCGGAATAAGTATCCTCTCCCCAGGATTGATGATTTGTTTGATCAGCTTCAGGGAGCTACGGTCTTCTCGAAGATCGACCTTCAGTCCGGTTACCACCAGCTTAAGGTGAGGGCCGAGGATGTGTCCAAGACAGCTTTCAGGACTCGGTATGGGCATTATGAGTTCACAGTGCTACCATTTGGATTGACTAATGCCCCTGCCGCATTTATGGATCTAATGAACCGAGTGTTTCAGCCCTACTTGGATCGTTTTGTAGTGGTATTCATTGATGACATTCTGGTTTACTCCCGAAGTGACATGGAGCATGAGGATCACTTGAGGATAGTGCTGCAGCTTCTGAGAGAGAAGAAGTTGTATGCCAAGTTAAAGAAGTGCGCTTTTTGGCTTCGGGAGGTTTCTTTTCTGGGCCACGTGGTTTCAGCCGCAGGAGTGGCAGTGGACCCGGCGAAGATTGATTCAGTTCGAGATTGGCCTAGACCCACGATGGTGACAGAGGTGCGCAGCTTCTTGGGCCTTGCTGGGTACTACCGTCGTTTTGTAGAAGGCTTTGCGAAGCTTTCTACTCCCCTCACCCGGTTGACTAGGAAGGGGATCAGATTTGTGTGGACAGAGCAGTGTCAGCAGAGCTTCGAGGAGTTGAAGCAAAGATTGATTACAGCGCCAGTCCTTTCACTACCAGTCATGGGAGAGGGATTTGTGATTTACAGTGATGCCTCCCACAGCGGCCTAGGATGTGTGTTGATGCAGCATGGTAGGGTAATTGCTTATGCTTCGCGCCAGCTAAAGGATTATGAGAAAAATTACCCTACGCATGACTTGGAGTTAGCCGCTGTTGTCTTTGCTTTGAAGCTTTGGCGACATTATCTTTATGGAGAGCACTGTGAGATCTTCACCGACCACCAGAGTTTGAAGTATTTGTTCACCCAGAAGGAACTCAACTTGAGGCAACGCCGGTGGCTAGAGCTGCTAAAGGATTATGATCTGAGCATTCAGTATCATCCCGGCAAAGCCAATGTGGTCGCTGACGCCTTGAGCAGGCGAGTGGGGCAGTCTTTGAGCTTGATGATTACCCAGCAGATACCCCTGAGAGAGCAGTTGAGGCGCTTGGATATAGAGGTGGTGTCCCCTGGGGTTTCTGCAAGACTTATGTCCATGGTCTTGCAGCCCACTCTGTTGGACAGGATTAGAGAGAAACAGAGTGAGGACCCCGAGCTTGTGAGGATTAGAGATCAGCTTCAGCATGATCAGGGTGGGGACTTTTCTGTGGATACAGCGGGAGTACTCAGGTACAGGGACCGCTTTTGTGTGCCCGTGGACTCAGAGGTTCGAGAGCTGATTTTGGGGGAAGCTCACTATACACCTTACACCCTCCACCCTGGGGGAACTAAGATGTATAGGGACTTGAGGGCACAGTTTTGGTGGCGCGGCATGAAGAGAGATATTGGAAGGTTTGTGGCTCGTTGTCTAACTTGTCAGCAAGTTAAAACTGAGCATCAGGTTCCAGCTGGCAAGTTGCAGAGCCTTCCAATACCTGAATGGAAATGGGACCGTGTCACTATGGATTTTATTGTGGGTTTATCGAGGACTCAGAGTGGTTCTGATGCCATATGGGTGATTGTGGATCGTTTGACCAAATCAGCCCACTTCCTGCCGATGCAGTTGAGTTGGTCCTTGGAGAGGTTAGCACAGTTATACATGGATGAGATTGTGAGACTACATGGGGTGCCAGTATCGATTGTGTCTGACAGGGACTCGAGGTTTACTTCACAGTTTTGGAGGAGTTTGCACAAGGCCTTGGGGACCCAGCTTCAGTTTAGCACCGCCTTTCACCCACAGACTGATGGACAGTCGGAGAGGACCATTCAGACTCTGGAGGACATGTTGAGAGCATGTGTCCTGAGCTTCAGTGGCAGTTGGGATCGACACTTGAGATTAGCCGAGTTCGCGTATAACAATAGCTTCCAGGCGAGCATTCAGATGGCGCCCTAGGAAGCATTGTATGGTCGGAAGTGTCGATCGCCTCTATTTTGGAGTGACGTGGGTGAAAGGAAAACTTTGGGGCCAGATCTGCTTCTTGAAGCCGAGGAAAAGGTCAGGATCATTCGGCGACATTTAGAGACCGCTCAGAGCCGTCAGAGGAGTTATGCAGATAGGAGGCGGCGAGACTTGGAGTTTCAGGTGGGAGACCATGTTTTTCTGAAAGTCTCGCCATCTCGAGGTATTCGCCGATTTGGAGTACGCGGAAAGCTTAGTCCGCGGTTTATCGGACCATTTGAGGTGCTAGAGCGCGTTGGGCCAGTGGCTTATCGAGTTGCGCTACCGCCGCGGTTGGCGGGCACCCACGATGTGTTTCATGTATCCACCTTGAGGAAATATGTGTTTGATCCCACACATATTTTGGACTTCACCTCCTTGGAGTTAGACGAGGACTTGAGCTACCAGGAGCGACCGGTGCGGATTCTTGCTCGAGAGACGAGAGAATTACGCAACCGGATCATACCTTTTGTAAAGGTTTTATGGAGTCATCATGAGGAGCGAGAGGCCACATGGGAGCCTGAGGATGAGCTGAGAGTTTCATATCCCCACTTATTTGAGTCGCCCTCCTGAGTTGTGATTTTTGTGGTTTCGAGGACGAAACCTTTTGAAGGAGGGGAGAGTGTAGAGTACCGGAGCTTCGGGCAGTGTGCCGACTCCACTTGGCAGCCTGGTATTGTGGAAATACCTTCAGCAGACTCTATTTGTATTTACAGAGAGGTTCGGGTGGTCCCGGAGCGACGCGGATGTATTTTTGTAGAAAAGTGAGTTAGCGTTGGCTTTGGAGCTTGCGGGTCGAGCTTAGGCTTCTTGGATGGTGTTGATGTGAGTTGAACACCTGGGACATGTGTATTATGTTTTTACTGAGGTGTTCGGTTGGTTTCGGGGTGATGCGGAGGTTCCGAGGCGAGAAAGTGAGTTGGCGGCGCAAGTGGAGAAGCTTCAGTTTGGATTTTGGGGCCTTGGAGTGAGGTGGTACCGGAACCAAGGGTGTGGTACCGGTACCAGGGGGGGGTGTACCGGTACCACTATGTAGGTACCGGTACACAGACCCAGCCCAGCCCGATTTTTGCTCGGATTTGCACAGTGCAAGGTATGGCTCATAGACACTGTTCCAACCACTCCAACCATGATTTCTATACATAGTCACCTTCACCCTCACCCACATTCCATCCCTGTCTCTCCCTCCACTGCTTGCTGCCAGAGAAGAAGAAGAAGAAGAGGAATAGGAGGAGAAGAAGCTGGGTGCTCTCGTGCTGCTTGTGAGTGTTGACCCGGTCAACGTGCGCGCGCGAGGAGAAATTGAGGTGATTGTCTTATGGAGATTTTAGATTATGGATTGTTGGATTTCCCTTTGGATTTCATTGATGAAATTGGATGGATTTTAAGTTAATTCTTCCATTCTTGCTTCCTTGTGCTCTCGGACAGTGAGGAGTTACTGTGCAAATCCGCAACTCGGTGTTGTTCCATGCGTGCAGAGGAGGGGTTCCTAGCTGTGCTGAATTTTGTGGTGACCTAGCTGAGTGCTGTAGAGGATTAATTGGAGCTCCGAGGATTTTTCCGGAGCGCGCGACAGAGCCCGCGCGCGCGAGAGGCGCAGTGCAGTTTTTCGGCAGATTTCTCGCCGTTTCTTCGCCGACTTCGGCGCGGCCTTCGGAAAGCATTGAGGTGGGTTGGATTTTCTTCCAAAAATCGTGGAATGCCCTCTAATGCTTCAGAACGCACTTTGATCATGTCAAAACTGTATATTTTAGCTGTTAAATAATCTGATAGTTGCCTAGAAAATTACAGAAAAATTATCTGAACCCCGGATTATTTTTAGTGGACTCTTGGCATTGTATGACACTAGTCGATATACTTGGTTGGTCTCACTTAAGCACCTGAACCGTTTTAAAAATCCGAAAGCCCATTTTATTGGAAAATTGACTTTTAAAAAGTTTTAAAATGTCTAAGGGTTCTAGTGATGCTGCATGGGTTCGGGGTGCATGTTCTCTCGTGCCGGGGGGCCGAGGAGATATTTATTAGTTTTTAGAGCCATGTTATGACTTTCGAGTTTTACTAGTGTCATTGGGGGTTCTATGAGAGCACTACAGATTGAGTCGTGGAGTTTACTCCGACCTTGACATGAGAGTGAGTTGTCAGTTCACTGTTTCCGATCTATTTGATCGAGGATTATAGCCTGCTGAGCCTGACAGTTATGCCAGTTATGAGATACTTGAGATACTTGAGTTCGGTGGGGTCGCTCCCCTCGAGCTACGCCCCGGGTGCGATGATGTTACCGAGCCTGACGAGGCTGCGATGTGTTACTGATAGTCCTTGAGGGACACCCTACGTAAGTTCGTTCCTCCGGGATGTGCGGCAGTAGATGAGCGCAGGCAGGACCTTGACTTGGTCTAGACTGGTCCAAAGAGGACAGTCATTGAGATTTGGGTGAGATGTGTGAGTGAGTTACATTACATGTTCATAGATGAGTATTTTCCTTTGAGCATATGTAGAGGCATACAGAGATAGATTTCCTGCTTATCTATCTATCTATCTATCTATCTATCTATTTGTTATATTGCTGTGCCTCCGGTGGACTTAGTGGGCATACCGTGTGCTTTGAGGACGGTACCCACTGGGAACTACCTTTGCAGTAGTTCTCACACCCGCTGCGATGCAGGTTTCCCTGAGGTAGCTGCTCCGACTCCTTCCCGTGCGGAGTCTTCAGATCGAGGTAAGGGCGTGGCCGGCTAGTCGCTTACCCGAGTCAGTTTAGTGGAGAGGTAGCAGTACCCCTTTTGAGTTTCCACTTTTGTAGAGTGAGATTTTGAGAGATGTTATTTATGTATCTTGAGGACAGCTTGTATCTTGGACTTGTTTACTCTAGTACAGTTGTTCTGTTTCCTTTCTATAGCATGTACTTACTTTTGCTCTGATATCTGTTAGCTATAGATTTATTTGCAGGGTAGACGCTTCGTCTGTACGGCAGTTTCCGTACAGATGGCGGATCTGTTAGCGAGCCCGGGTCGCAGTTTCGACCCCGGGGCGTGACAGCCGCCAACAAGCCCGACGGTCTGCCCACTAAGTCTACTAGAGGCATAAAGTAACAATAATAATACTGAAATGAAAGGGCTGGAAAAGTAACTCTACAGCTACTATGCCTCTATCTAGATGCTCAAGAAAATGAAACAGATGGAAACATGATGCATCTACTAACTCACACAATACAGTCACCCAATCTACACTGACTGCCGCATAGGGTCCAGTCAACCTGCGCCTACCTACTGCCGCGACATCCCGGAGGATCGGACTTACGTAGGGCGTCCGTGGCTGCCACTAACTGGCCCAGCCAGAGGGACTGCGTCCGTAACTGCCACTAACTGGCCCAGTCAGAGGGACGGCGTCGACAAGTCGCGATACAGTAGTAACATATCCACCCCGGGCGTGGCTCTCGAGGGGAGCGACCCGACCGAGGAAAAAAGGTATCCGCGCACTCTGTCGAGCTCAAAGTGGCACTGCATGCTATAGTCCAAATCCACGCTCACGCTCTGAACGGAAAGACTCAATCCTCAAACATCTCGCACAACAGTCGGAGCACTCTCGATGACTCAGCTGATCAGCTCACGCGAAACACGAGACACAAGCCTCTCCAATAACTCACAGCTCAAAACACACTGGCTGGAGATACTCCACAGCCAGGATCGACCCACAACAGAACACTAAACTCACAGGAAAGACCGACACCATAAGGGTTCGAAAACCCGGTAGGCCGGTGCTTAGAACCCTATCAAACAAGAACAGACTCTAGGCTCCGCCTATCGAAGTTCCCGACCCCTTATAGTTCGGGGTCACAACAACCTCGGTACAACACGCAGAAGACACCAACTAGGGCCCGAAAGTCCCGGGAGACCTACACCTACAACCCTATCAAACAAGAACAGGTTCCAGGCTCGGCCCCCGCGGCTTCCGTCCCGACAAAGGAACGGCCCCTAGAACCCAGACCACTCGAATCCTTTCGAGTGGGGAGATTACAGGAAACAGGTGACATTTGTTATTGAAAATCATTTTGATCTGAAAGAAATCCATATTTAATGATTTTAGTTCTTTTTAGAAAAACAGTTAGAAAACAAGTGTTTTACCCAAACCCCGAAGGGCTGATGCCTTTGTCCAATCAAACAAGAACAGACTCCAGCGGCCCTTCGATGCTTGGAAGAAAGCATTGGTAGACTAAAATCATGTGTATGTCGAAAAAAGGTTCTAGGTTCTAGGTCCAGCTAACACAAGCACACAACTGCCACTAACACAGTGGCGACAGCACAAACAGGGATAAAAGACCTCCCGGGACTACCGTTTACCCAAACGGCTCCCGGCACAGATAAGCGACCCACAACAACAACCAGACTCCACTCTGCTCCCAAGCACGAGTGCAATGCAACCCACACTAAAAAGAAGTCCCGACTGCTCGGCCCACTACCCGGGCGAGGATAACACTAAGTCCAGGAATGAAAGAACAGTGTGGATGTCTAAACATAAATAACCTTAGCCCAAGTGAGGGTTTTCTACTGGTCTGGTTATACATGCAACATATGACGGGGGTGCTAGGTCAGGTTCCAAGAGAACAATATTTAACAGGTAGAAGAAAGCAGAGAGGATCATCAGATAATTACAAATAATACTAACATTCACATTCTAGTATTCTACCCAGTCCAAACACTATCATGCATGATTCTATGATAATAGAATTAGAGCACAGTCCAAAGATCCTGAAAGCAATGCCACCTACCTGAAGGTGCTAACTGTCCGGGGTCACACAGCTGAGAAAACCAACAAAACAGTAACTCTTATGTCCAACAGGTCCAGTACAGTCCTCAATCCCTCCTGGGTACGAAAAAAGGCTACAGTTACACTTAAATCCCAAAAATCTGCCCAAAAACACATGCTGAAATTTCAGCTACAAAGAAGCCAATATTTCACCTACCGAAAGTGCTCAATAAATTCCAATAAAAATATCTTAGCGTTCTTCGCGTCGATAGCTTCGAAACAAGTACCTGCACGCCCAAATCGGAGTTCCGTAGGCCAAGATATAAATTCCACAACACGGGCGCGCGAGAACATACAACCACATAACTGTAAAATCTTGCATAGATAGAGAGGGAGATGTATACCTCCGGGAAGTTCTCAGGAAATTCCAAGAAAAATACCATGATGATCTTTGCGTCGAGTAGATGAAAAAAGTCTATAAGCACGTCCTGATCCGAGATTTGTGCGCGAAGATCTCCTCAAAAGAAGCTGCTGCCCTCTCCAAAATCTCACAGCAAGAAGGGTCCCAATGAGCACGAGAAAACACCTCAAAAAACGCGAAATCTGAAAATGTACGTGAAACCCAAAATCATAGCCTCACCTATTACGAATCCAACGAGGAAGAAATCACTCAAAAAGATGGTCGGAGTAGGTCGGGGGAGGTCGTGCACCGAAGAAAGACGGAAGAAGCACCGAAGAAAGAGCGTCGCGCCGCGCCAAGAAAATGAGAATCTCGAAAAGCGTGCACCCAAAAATCCCCAAACTCTGCAGATGGAAGCAACTCAGCGAGAGGAAAAACTTTGCTGAGGACCTCCCGATGGTTTGAAGCTCGGAAGAGGAAGAAAAGAGGTGAACAAGGCGGCTCGGGTCGCTTTTATAGGCTCCAGGAAACAATTCGGAAAATACCGAATATGTCCCCGTTTCCGGGCGCCCGGAAGATTCGGGCTGCTACAGTGTTGGGCCCGGCTCAACACTGTGCAGGCCCGAATCCTTCCTGGGCCTCCACGTCGCCCACAAAACAGCGCACAGCAAGATCGGCCCCTCACCGCGCGACACGTGGACCAACGAGGGATCGACACGTGGCGACCACTTGGTCAACACGTCGCTGCCACGCCCACGTGCGCGCTGGCAGCGCCGCCTGCCCCACCCTACCAGGCACGCGCCCCGAGGCGGCCGCACCTGCTCCGTGGACTGAGTGCACGTGGACCGGCCAACCGGTGTGCGCCACGTGTCCCCCCACCGGTCCACCGTACACCCGTCTTTCCCCGTGGACCGCGCCCGCTGCGCCAGCCAACCGGGACCCGACACGTGTCCACCGCCCGGGTGCACGCCTCCGCGGTGGACCGCGCACCTGCCCGCGCGCTGCGCGCTGCCCGCGCCTGCCCGCCGCCGCGCTCCGCCGCCGCCGCCGCCACCCGCCGGCGGCGGCCGCCTGCCGGAACAGTAACACCTGCCTCGAAAACCGTGCGCGACATACGGCTCCGAAAAATACAAATAAATAGTCCATTTTCATCGTTTTCGCGCGCTGAATCCAAATCCGATGTCCGTTTCTCCAAATTCTCAACCGAGATTTTGCCGGAGGCCTCCGGAAAGCCCACTTGATCCGATTTTCGCGCCGGGTCCATTTCAAAAATCCGGTTTGCCAAATTCCCACTCTAAAAATTCCCGAAGGCATCCGAAAAGGTGATCATTAATCCGAACTTCGCCCTGAGTCCAAATTTGACATCTGCATCGCGCGAAATCACTTCTAAACACTCGACGGGTCCTCCAAATACTCCCGTGATCCATAATTAAGCCCGAAGTCTTCCACTTGTGTCCAAATTGCGCACAAACACCGCCAACACACCACACAAGCCTTCGAAAGCTGCCAAACAACCAGAAAACTCCCCCACGGGGAAACCAGGTCCTCACATCCTCCCCCACTAAAAGGAAGTTTCGTCCCCGAAACTAAAACAACCCAGAACAAAACTAAAACAATCAAAACAAGCAAGGACGCAATCACTAAACTAGCAAGAAAGGTACGGCTCCACCAGCAGGAAAGTCACCAACCCCAACCCTCGATTGAGAAAACAGCTGAAATTAGCGAAAAGTCCAAAAATTTTGAAAGATCAGTGCCTTCGCCCCAATCAAACAAGAACAGGTTCGGGCACTGTCTCCATTCCTAGAGCAATCCTTTCGAAGTTTTCGTCCTGTTCGTAAATTTCAGTACAAAGGCGAGAAAAAGGGAGGGAAGTGTTGGTGCCGTTCCTACTGTGGCTACAAACGAATGCTACCACTAACGAGACTCCTAAGGACGCAACCCCTAGTCCTAAACGTCACAACTGCTCCTGAGGTGGCGCCTGTCCAAAGCCGCTGAAGCCATTGCTGCTGGAAGGATACTCCGGCAATCCGAGAAAATGAACTCTTCTAGTCCAACTCGCAGAAGGGTAACTGCTCTCATTCCAATATCAGTCGTAGAACGGCACCGCACCAACCAGTCCAACCAGAGAGCCCAATCCAAGTTCGGGAGCTGTCCTTGAATCATCAAATCAGCCGGTAAAGTTCCAAGTCTCAACTGCACAGGTCAAACACCGCGATCCTCCTCTAATAGTGAGATACAGGGAGGAATCCAATCGCTAAAACAGGTAGCAAAATTCCTAACCCATACCCATGCAAAGATGCTGATGTAGATGCTCTACTAATAATGCAGAAGGATGCAGCAGTGACGAAATACACAACTCAGCTAACAGAAATAAAATCGTACCTGCCGCGACACGATCTGCTGCCGGGGTGTCCTCCACCAGGGCTGCATAAACCCGTCCACTGGGTGCTGCAGATCGTCGTCCTGTCTGTCCCGACCTCGTGGCCCACTCTGTCTGACGGTGTACCTGAGGGGCTTCCGCTGCAAAAATAGGCAAGGGAGGTGCTGTCGCAATCGGCCGCACTGACAAAATGGCATGGGGGCAATCTGCGCGGAAATGTCCCAACTCTCCACAGAGAAAACACCGCCTGTAATGACACGACTTTTCTAGTATTATTTTACCCTCCTGCTAATAAAGTGTAAGTTAGAGAAAATTAAATTATCGGGCTCTTAGAGTTGACTAACATGCGGTGCGGGTATTTTTCGGTGATAGAGCTCGAAAAACGATGAACGGCGGTGCAATCGGATCCGAAATCCGACTTACGGATCTCCCGGAATGGGAATTTGAAAGTCGGGTAACCGTGGGGTGCATCGAAATCCGTGCAAAAGATCTGGCACGCTTTTTGAGGAATCTTAGAATTATCCTTAAGGAATTATCTTTAAGGAATTATCTCCAAAGGGATTATCGATAAGGAATTATCCTTAAGAAATTATCTTTAAGGAATTATCTCCAAAGGGATTATCGATAAGGAATTATCCTTAAGCAAGTATCTTTAAGGAATTATATTTAAAGATTTATCCCGAAGGATTATCTGTAAGGAATTAATTAATTAACGAATTAATTAATTAGAGCTAAAAATATCCGAGGAGGATTTTGACGGTGCGATCGGATCTGAAATCCGATGTCGTAATCCCCCGGAACGGAATTTTTAGTAATACGATGACTAGACGTGCATCGAAATCCGTGCAAAATATCTTGCACCCGTTTAGGATAAAGGTAGTTATCCCGTAGGGGATAATTAATTAATTATTTAATTATCCGGAGATGGAAAATACAAAAAAGGGGGTAGATTTAATATCTACGTACGTATGAGATAAAAGGAAAATAAAAGAAAATAATAATATGAGATTAATTAAACCCCGTTACCGAAAGAAAAACCCTAATTTTAAAATACCGCCTCCTCAAACCCTCCTCTTTCGTGCGTACCGAAAACCAAACGAAACCCTAGATGAAAGAGAGAAAGGAAAAGAGAGAAAAGAAAGGAAACCCTAACCGGAGGAGAAAAGAGGGAAAGAAGGAGAAATCGGAGGAACCCGATCGCCCCGATTGACGTCCGGAGACCGGAGAACGAGACGCCATCATCTTCGGGGAGCGGATCCGGATCTCCAACGCCGCAAGAACCAAGATCGGTTCTTTATTTCCGATAGATTGAGGTTAGTGGTCGTTAATCTTGTCGTAGAATTAATCGGGGGTTTTCCGTGTTCTTGTGAGGTCGTTTTAATTGGTACATCGATCGCGGATTTTCGTCGGGTTTTGATCCATGTTTTATTCTCGTTCTTGATTGAGGGTTTTTATCGAGTTTAATCGATGCTTTTTAATCGGTTTCTTTTTATCGGACTTGGTCGGAAATTCGATCGGGGTTCCGATTTATGTTTTGGTTGCTAGTAGA
Source organism: Tillandsia fasciculata (assembly GCA_029168755.2). Classification (NCBI taxonomy): domain Eukaryota; kingdom Viridiplantae; phylum Streptophyta; class Magnoliopsida; order Poales; family Bromeliaceae; genus Tillandsia; species Tillandsia fasciculata. The sequence goes on along the minus strand of JAQOTM010000213.1, from coordinate 42,615 downwards.
TCAACGGTTTAACCGTTAGATTTACCGCGGATTTATTCGGAGATTTTTGGGGGTGTTTCGTTGGAACTTAGTGGGTTAACGGGAGGCCGCCGCCGCCGTTGTTAAGCGGGAGGCCGCCGCCGCCGTTACCATGTTCGCGGGGTCTTCGCCGGGGTCGCACGGGAGCGAAAACGGAGAAGAAATCGCGAAACGGGAGCGAAAACGGAGAGAAAACACGGAAAATTAGGGTTACTATGCTGTCCGTACGGCGGCGGTCCATGGACCCCGGGCGTGCACCCGGTGCACGCCCCGCTGTCCCAAAGGCGCAGACCCGGCGCACGAAACCGTGCGCCGGGCTGCACAGTGTGCGCGGTGCACGCCCTAGGCGTGCACCCGGCGTACGCGCTTGCGGCCGAATAGAGTGAACCCGGCGCACGCTTTGAGCGTGCACCGGCCCAGCCCAAACCGCGCGGTGCACGCTTCCTGCGTGCACCCGGCGCATGCCGCGCGGCCGCCGACGCCGTAAGCCTGGTCCACGGATACTCCTGTGCACCACCCGACAGCCCAAAGTTCGGTAGCTCCGTTTGGGTCCGTTTTTCTACCGTTTTGAGCGCCGTTTTCGCCGTTGGGATCGTAATTTTCGTGTTTTTCTTGGCATGGCCACTCGGGACCTTCTTGGTCACTATTTTATTTTGTTGAGAGCCGATTTCGCCGACGCTCCGCGCCTCGACGAAATTGTCGGGGGCGCGCCGTCGGGTCTTTTTCTCATCTTTTCGTCGTCAGGGCTTCTCGGCTGGACCATGACGTCCCGAGTTGGCTACTGGTTGAGGGATTGGGTTTTTGTATGATTTCCGCTAACGGATTTTGGGTTCCGACGGAGTTCGCGATGATGTTGTCGCGATCCGGTTGTGGTTAACCATCAGTTTTATCGTCGGGGACCCGGTTTGATCTGAGTCATTCGGTTTTACTTGACGGCTTTGATTTGTTGGGTTTTTGATTGACGTCCCGGTCCTCTAGGTGCAGTGGTTTCAGTTTTGGGGGTTTAATGTCACAGTGGTCGGGACCACTGATTTTACCTGATTAGGGTAAGGTGTTAATTTGTGCTCTTGGGTATTTTAGTAGGCCGCGAGGAGCTCCGTTTGGCTTGTGAGGGTCGCGGGCGCGGACGTATATCTTCAACCAGGTGGGTACCCTTGCTATAAGTGCAACAAGTGCAGTAAGTGCACCATGTCATCGTAAAAGACTCGTTAATTTATCTAATAAAGTAGATGGACTGTTAAACCTTTCGCATAAATATTTTGTTTAATTTAACATAATAATTGTGGCGGCTGCGGTCGCGGGGACTTTGGATGCTGCACGTACACAGGCGGAATGGCCCCCGCATGGGTGTACTTTTCCGGAGAAGTGGTCTTTATGACCCGTGTGCCCCACGTGGGTAGGGTGGGGACCTCTTCACGCCAGCTTCAGTGTTCGCACTAGCACCGTGAAGGGGTTAAAAGCATCATGGGGTTGGTGCCCAACTTAATTCGGTATTCTGGGGTTGGTGCCCAGCTTAACTCGGTATTCTGGGGTTGGTGCCCAGCTTATTTTGTGACAGGGTTTTAGCGAAAGGTTCCGGTGAAATTGGTTTGTTCTTTAATCCATGTTATTGTTAAGACATCTACTTTGTTTGTCACTGACTTTACCCACTCCGTGACAGGTTTGACTAGGTGTAATAGTCGGGACGATGGTGAGGCAGCGATTAAAGGACATTAGTTGGATGAGGTTTATTCCATCATTCTCGCTTGGGTTATCTCATCTCCTTTTATCTAAATTTAAGTTCTCAATTGCTTGATTGTGGAATGTTGTGGATGTTGGATCGAGAGACGGTTTTGTGATGTGGTCTTTATATTGTTCCTTAATGACTTATATGCGGCATGTTTTATACCGAACAAAAAGGGGTTTCGAAAATGTTTTCCAAAACCAAGTGTCGTGTGGGCACTGCTTTGAAAACCTGTGGATTTATCCTTTCCAAAACGATGTAGCCGCCTTACTGTGAATGTGTAGACGTTTTTAAAGGAATGGGTGTCGAGTGGACACCGTTTGCAAACTTGTAGGTTCCTCTTAATGTGATCAAATGTCTTTACACTCTCGTACTTGTTGACTGTGACTGTGTGGTTAAAGATTGTATGTTGATGTTGTAAATGAGACGCCGTGCATATACAAAGGAGACTCTGTCCGTGGGCAGAGTGAATTTGTGTATGTGGCGGTCTGACACGCACCGGGGACGAGGCTGATGCTTATTTATTAAGAAAAAAAAAAAATTACACACGCATTTTCCGCTTTACTTGACTTAAAAACCCCCGGGGGCGTGACAGATTAAATGGTATCAGAGAAAAACAACTTTAACCACAGCAGTCAGTAACCAACATCCACAATGCATGATGCCACAAGCAAATTGAACATGAGATAACCAAGGTGTAGGTGCAGTAGATCGTGAGTGTACGGGGGAAAAAGGGAATTAATTTCGGTGCGTCTGTAGGTCGTGGTGCTAGACCAGTTAGGTCTAGGGTTGACTTGGTTTCTTTGTATACAGCGAATGATGGCCCGAGATGGGTTATCAGCGGAGAACACAGGGGCGGAAAGTACGGTGCCAACCGCGGCGGAGTATCAACTTCTCCGACAACAATTACGAGAGATGGTCGGGCAGTTAGCAACCCTTAGAGAACAGATGCGGCAATGGGCGCAACAGCCGACTACACCAGTGGAGGTCGCCCAGGCCTCTCTACCCAGACCAGCCGCACCAGCGATGGAACTGCCGGTAGTGGACAGCGAGACTATGGTCGCCCCTCCTCCGACCACGGTGACCGAGATACCTTCGGTGCATCCGACGACGCCTTCAGTGGACCCGACACCAGCAACTTCGGGACCTATGCCGGGGGCCACTGTTGGAGACCCCTCGAGAGAGACCGTGGTGATACCTACCCCTAGAGTGTCCGCCGATGCAGCGGGGGAAGCCCCTTTTCGGCCAACCGAACGGGACAGGGTGAGAGCGAATTTGGCGAATTTCAAGAGGTACGATCCACCCGTGTTTGAGGGAGAGACGACCGACCCTTGGGCCGTGGAAAAATGGGTGGATACCATGGAGAAGCTTTTTGAAGACCTATTGATGGAGGAACATGAATGGGTCCCTTTGGCAGTCCATTTTCTTGAGGGAGACGCCCGCAGGTGGTGGAAGACGGTGCGCCCGGACCCCTCGGAGGGCACCGCCCTTCCATCTTGGACCACGTTCCGAGAAAAGCTGTTTGAGGCATTTCTCTCCGACCGCATCAAACAGCAGATGGAAGATGACCTAAAGCATATCAAGCAGGGTAGGCGAACGATTATGGGATACCAGCGGGCATTTGTGAGGATGATCAAATGTGTTCCCTTCGTTATAAGAAATGAGTCTCACAAAGCCCGTCTTTTTGTGGACGGATTACGAAGGGACATCTTCGAGGTGGTGCAAGCAGCAGATTTGCACACCTTCCAGGGGTGGTCGATAGGGCCACTGCGGCGGAGCGCGGATTGGCAATGCCACGAGCCCGACAGGAGAGCTCAGATCACAGCGGGGATAAGAAACGAACTCGGCCAAATTTAGGAAGAGAGCATACTAAGAGGAGCCGGCCTTCTAAACACCCGAGATTGCGACGAAGAACCAAGAATGTGCCGACGGGAGGACAAAGGCCGGTGAACAAGCCTTGCATCATTTGCGACGGAATACACCAAGCGATCGAGTGTCCCCAGAAGCAAGACCACTGTTTTCGATGCGGCAAACCGGGGCACTTCCGTTTCAACTGCCCCTTCAAGACGGGGACAACGCCCGTGGCAGCATCTACGCCTTCGTCTCAACCGGGAGGAGGGAAAGTCTATACGATGACTCATCAGGGGACGGATCCACAGAGCACGATGTAGCAGGTAATACTCGAGTTTCAGATCTTCGTGCTAGGACCTTTGTGTTAACACCTAAGCATCCCACTCTTTCACCTCGCTTTATGTTTTCACCCTATCGTAGTTATTAGAAGAAATTCCCATCGTAGAAATAAGTTCGGTCGGATCCTCCGGCTACCCCTCGAGGCAGGCGGCTGTACTCCTTCCTGCCCAGTGAGGGTGAGGCGGGTTCTTAGTCTCTAAGAACGAATGAGGTTTCCGTTAAAGGTTATCGGTGTAGCGCTTGGGGCCGACAGTCGCGGCAATCTTTAAGCGGTAGTTGACTGCTTGAAGTTCCAAGCGAGTCTCCGGGAACCGGACTTACCGAAACTTGTAAACTTAGCTTGTAGGAACGCCTTCTGCTCGCTTTTCCTTGTTGCGGGCAAGGAGCTTGGTAGAAGGCAGTCGGGTAGCGTTCACGAGTACCGTATGGATCTCGACACGAGAAGGACAAGTACTCCTCTACCTCGGATAGGTGACCTATGCGATCAACTACAAGGAGCAACTGAGTCCCTTAAGATTGATTTGCGGTCCGGCTACCGCCAGCCTAGAGTCCGGGGTAATGACATACTGAAAACGGACCTGCGAGCTCGGAATAGTCAGCAAAAGTTTACGGTTATACCGTTTAGACTCGTTAATGCACTAGCGGCGCTTATGGGCGTGATGAATAGGATACTCAAGCCCTTCTTAGACCGGTCGGTGATGGTCTTTTAGTGGACGTTCCGATCTACTCTTGCACAGACAAGGGGTATTGGGAACACTTGCGAGTAATCCCCCAGACCCTCCGGGGTCAGAAACCATATGCCAAAACTTATAAAGTGTGAGTTATGGTCCGCGAGGGGGACTTTTTGGGGCATATCGTTTCGGTGTCTGGAATTGCAGTGGATCCAAGGAGGATTGAATCAGGGATCAACTGGGCTCGACCAACAGCGATAATGGAAATCCGAAGCTTCTTAGGACGGGCAGACCGCTACAGATGCCTCGTGGGAGGCCATTTCCCCAAATCGGTTAACCCGAAGGGGGGAGAGATTCGTCTAGATGGCCCAGTGCCAGGAGGGTTTCAAGGAACTTAAAGATGAACACGCACAGGCGCCGGTGCTCACATTGCTGAAGCCCGGACAGGACTATAAGATTTAGTCTGACGAATCTCCAAGAGGATCTTGGGAGACCAAATAACGGACACGTGACTACAACTGGTGCGAGACAGAATGTCCTCGGAGCAAGGCGGAGTTGTATGACTGATTCGGATGATGTAATAAGGTGCCGGGGACGAACTTGTGTACCCGATAAGCTAAAGAAGAGGGAAGAAAGTCTAGCTAAGGTATGTAATACCTCCTATACCGTGCATCCCGGAGGTGCAAAGAGGTGCAAGGATCTATGGCAGACCTTCTGGTGGCCCAAATCGGAAGAGCGACGTGACACAATTTGTGGCGCAATATTAGGTGTGCCAACAGGTGAAGGCGAAATATCAGCAACCGGCGGATAAATAGACGCTTCGGCTTATGTGGGAGGTAGTAGCAGGACAGACCTCGTACGAAGAGTAATCTTGGTCTCGACCCTAGGAGAACCCTTAGAAGTAAATATTATGTATTTTCCTGCCAAATAAGGAAGTGAAGACTTAGTTGTCTTATGTGTTGGCTATTTAGCTAAGGGTTAAATAGGTCCAACTTCCTGCCCTGTGACAATAGACCCAAGGGACTCACAAGTTGGGTAGGGTGAGCCTGGTAAGTTGAGTGGGGTTGCGGTCCACAATAGACCTAACGGCAAAAGGCCCAACGATAGACCCAACGTCCAGGTGGGGGTTGAGTCAGGTCAGGATCGGTGGCGGTGTGACCGAACGCCTTAAGTAAATGGGGCGCGTAGGCCCGGTGACATACCGGACTGGCTTTACTGCCAAACCTCGATGCGGAGGTTGGCACAAGAGGAAAAGAAACTTCGTAACCGGGCAATCCCTTACGTGAAGGTGCAATGTAGTAACCTTGAGGAGCGCAAGGCGACTTGGAGGCTTAAGACAGGGATGAGAGAACGTTTCCTGAATCGTTTAGCGAGGGTTGAGTTTAAGTTTCGAGGACGAAACTTTTTATAAAGTGTGAGTGGTGTAATGACACGACTTTTCTAGTATTATTTTACCCTCCTGCTAATAAAGTGTAAGTTAGAGAAAATTAAATTATCGGGCTCTTAGAGTTGACTAACATGCGGTGCGGGTATTTTTCGGTGATAGAGCTCGAAAAACGATGAACGGCGGTGCAATCGGATCCGAAATCCGACTTACGGATCTCCCGGAATGGGAATTTGAAAGTCGGGTAACCGTGGGGTGCATCGGAATCCGTGCAAAAGATCTGGCACGCTTTTCGAGGAATCTTAGAATTATCCTTAAGGAATTATCTTTAAGGAATTATCTCCAAAGGGATTATCGATAAGGAATTATCCTTAAGGAATTATCTTTAAGGAATTATCTCCAAAGGGATTATCGATAAGGAATTATCCTTAAGCAAGTATCTTTAAGGAATTATCTTTAAAGATTTATCTCGAAGGATTATCTGTAAGGAATTAATTAATTAACGAATTAATTAATTAGAGCTAAAAATATCCGAGGAGGATTTTGACGGTGCGATCGGATCTGAAATCCGATGTCGTAATCCCCCGGAACGGAATTTTTAGTAATACGATGACTAGACGTGCATCGAAATCCGTGCAAAATATCTTGCACCCGTTTAGGATAAAGGTAGTTATCCCGTAGGGGATAATTAATTAATTATTTAATTATCCGGAGATGAAAAATACAAAAAAAGGGGGTAGATTTAATATCTACGTACGTATGAGATAAAAGGAAAATAAAAGAAAATAATAATATGAGATTAATTAAACCCCGTTACCGAAAGAAAACCCTAATTTAAAATACCGCCTCCTCAAACCCTCCTCTTTCGTGCGTACCGAAAACCAAACGAAACCCTAGATGAAAAGAGAGAAAGGAAAAGAGAGAAAAGAAAGGAAACCCTAACCGGAGGAGAAAAGAGGGAAAGAAGGAGAAATCGGAGGAACCCGATCGCCCCGATTGACGTCCGGAGACCGGAGAACGAGACGCCATCATCTTCGGGGAGCGGATCCGGATCTCCAACGCCGCAAGAACCAAGATCGGTTCTTTATTTCCGATAGATTGAGGTTAGTGGTCGTTAATCTTGTCGTAGAATTAATCGGGGGTTTTCCGTGTTCTTGTGAGGTCGTTTTAATTGGTACATCGATCGCGGATTTTCGTCGGGTTTTGATCCATGTTTTATTCTCGTTCTTGATCGAGGGTTTTTATCGAGTTTAAGCGATGCTTTTTAATCGGTTTCTTTTTATCGGACTTGGTCGGAAATTCGATCGGGGTTCCGATTTATGTTTTGGTTGCTCGTAGATCAACGGTTTAACCGTTAGATTTACCGCGGATTTATTCGGAGATTTTTGGGGGTGTTTCGTTGGAACTTAGTGGGTTAACGGGAGGCCGCCGCCGCCGTTGTTAAGCGGGAGGCCGCCGCCGCCGTTACCATGTTCGCGGGGTCTTCGCCGGGGTCGCACGGGAGCGAAAACGGAGAAGAAATCGCGAAACGGGAGCGAAAACGGAGAGAAAACGCGGAAAATTAGGGTTACTGTGCTGTCCGTACGGCGGCGGTCCACGGACCCCGGGCGTGCACCCGGTGCACGCCCCGCTGTCCCAAAGGCGCAGACCCGGCGCACGAAACCGTGCGCCGGGCTGCACAGTGTGCGCGGTGCACGCCCTAGGCGTGCACCCGGCGTACGCGCTTGCGGCCGAATAGAGTGAACCCGGCGCACGCTTTGAGCGTGCACCGGCCCAGCCCAAACCGCGCGGTGCACGCTTCCTGCGTGCACCCGGCGCATGCCGCGTAGCCGCCGACGCCGTAAGCCTGGTCCACGGATACTCCTGTGCACCACCCGACAGCCCAAAGTTCGGTAGCTCCGTTTGGGTCCGTTTTTCTACCGTTTTGAGCGCCGTTTTCGCCGTTGGGATCGTAATTTTCGTGTTTTTCTTGGCATGGCCACTCAGGACCTTCTTGGTCACTATTTTATTTTGTTGAGAGCCGATTTCGCCGACGCTCCGCGCCTCGACGAAATTGTCGGGGGCGCGCCGTCGGGTCTTTTTCTCATCTTTTCGTCGTCAGGGCTTCTCGGCTGGACCATGACGTCCCGAGTTGGCTACTGGTTGAGGGATTGGGTTTTTGTAGGATTTCCGCTAACGGATTTTGGGTTCCGACGGAGTTCGCGATGATGTTGTCGCGATCCGGTTGTGGTTAACCATCAGTTTTATCGTCGGGGACCCGGTTTGATCTGAGTCATTCGGTTTTACTTGACGGCTTTGATTTGTTGGGTTTTTGATTGACGTCCCGGTCCTCTAGGTGCAGTGGTTTCAGTTTTGGGGGTTTAATGTTACAGTGGTCGGGACCACTGATTTTACCTGATTAGGGTAAGGTGTTAATTTGTGCGCTTGGGTATTTTAGGAGGCCGCGAGGAGCTCCGTTTGGCTTGTGAGGGTCGCGGGTGCGGACGTATATCTTCAACCAGGTGGGTACCCTTGCTATAAGTGCAACAAGTGCAGTAAGTGCACCATGTCATCGTAAAAGACTCGTTAATTTATCTAATAAAGTAGATGGACTGTTAAACCTTTCGCATAAATATTTTGTTTAATTTAACATAATAATTGTGGCGGCTGCGGTCGCGGGGACTTTGGATGCTGCACGTACACAGGCGGAATGGCCCCCGCATTGGTGTACTTTTCCGGAGAAGTGGTCTTTATGACCCGTGTGCCCCACGTGGGTAGGGTGGGGACCTCTTCACGCCAGCTTCAGTGTTCGCACTAGCACCGTGAAGGGGTTAAAAGCATCATGGGGTTGGTGCCCAACTTAATTCGGTATTCTGGGGTTGGTGCCCAGCTTAACTCGGTATTCTGGGGTTGGTGCCCAGCTTATTTTGTGACAGGGTTTTAGCGAAAGGTTCCGGTGAAATTGGTTTGTTCTTTAATCCATGTTATTGTTAAGACATCTACTTTGTTTGTCACTGACTTTACCCACTCCGTGACAGGTTTGACTAGGTGTAATAGTCGGGACGATGGTGAGGCAGCGATTAAAGGACATTAGTTGGATGAGGTTTATTCCATCATTCTCGCTTGGGTTTTCTCATCTCCTTTTATCTAAATTTAAGTTCTCAATTGCTTGATTGTGGTATGTTGTGGATGTTGGATCGAGAGACGGTTTTGTGATGTGGTCTTTATATTGTTCCTTAATGACTTATATGCGGCATGTTTTATACCGAACAAAAAGGGGTTTCGAAAATATTTTCCAAAACCAAGTGTCGTGTGGGCACTGCTTTGAAAACCTGTGGATTTATCCTTTCCAAAACGATGTAGCCGCCTTACTGTGAATGTGTAGACGTTTTTAAAGGAATGGGTGTCGAGTGGACACCGTTTGCAAACTTGTAGGTTCCTCTTAATGTGATCAAATGTCTTTACACTCTCGTACTTGTTGACTGTGACTGTGTGGTTAAAGATTGTATGTTGATGTTGTAAATGAGACGCCGTGCATATACAAAGGAGACTCTGTCCATGGGCAGAGTGAATTTGTGTATGTGGTGGTCTGACACGCACCGGGGACGAGGCTGATGCTTATTTATTAAGAAAAAAAAAAAAATTACACACGCATTTTCCGCTTTACTTGACTTAAAAACCCCCGGGGGCGTGACACCGCCCCTGTCTCTGATCACACTGCGACGGTGGATGTGGCCCGCCACAGATGACACACCGCTCCTGTCGCTGCTGCCGATACTGCTGCTGCTGCGGTGGCCCACCTGATCTCTGACGCCTATGAAACCCACGACCCTCAGGATGAGATCGTGGAGGTCTCGAAGGTCCCTGCCGGCTCGTCTGACCCTCATCATCCAGTGCGGGGCGCTTCGCCCCCGAAATCTCTACGGGAGCTGGGGCCACCTCGACCATAACCGTCTCACCGTGCTCCACATAAAGGGCCTGCTCCATAGAGGCATCCAGAGTCTGCAATCTCTGCGAGCGGACAAACTGGTAGGTATCACGGCGCAGTCCTCGCTCAAACATGTAGATCCGGTGCGCCTCATCCCTAGCCGCGTGGGGTACACTAGCCAACAACTGGTTGAACTCTGCGATGTACTTATGCACGGGCCGATCTCCCTGTCGGAGATTCCTCAGCCGCTCCTCCAATCTCTGCTGTACACTCTCAGGAAAGAAGGCCCCCAAAAGAAGACTGCGGAACTCCGCCCAAGTGAGAAGCTGCGACCCAGGCGGACCAGCGGGTCGCACACGCCGCCACCAAGCCTCGGCGTTGCCTTCCAGAAAATGCGCTGCCAAGAAGACCCGAAATCGATCCTGGACGAACAAACTCTCAAAGTGACGCTCCATGGCCGTAACCCAAGTCTCGACCTCCCACGGCTCAGCACCCAGACCAGAGAAACGGGGTGGATCGAACCGGCGAAACCTCATCAACAGATCCACCGCTGCACACTGCTCAAAAGAAGTAAAAGGTCCCGTCGACTCAGACGGTGGTCTGCAGGAAACCGGCTCGATAGGAGCTGCTGGTGCTGACGGAATCACAGGGGGCGCTGCAGCTGGCGAAGAGGGCATAGGTGAACTCTCAGGGGGTGCTACCGCAGGCTGTGACCTCTGCTCCAAGATAAGCATCATCCGACCCAGGGCCTCCTCCTGGCGTCGGGAAGTCTCCTCCTGGCGCTGCGAGGCCTCCTCCTGGCGTCGTAAGGTCTCCTCCTGGCGCTGCGAGGCCTCCTCCTGGCGTCGAACAGCCTCAGACAACTGGGCCATCTGAGCCCGAAGCTCCAACACCTCACCCTGCTGACCCTGCGCTGGCTCCTCATGTCCAGGCTCAACGGAGGGGGAAGGCTGAGAACGCGTCAGTACCCTGCGTCGGGGAGGCATCGTGCCCACCTGCAAGCCACATATAAACATCAGGACAGTACCAAACAATACTCGACCCAATCTAGCGAAAGTCTAAGACATGTCATCCATTCCCTAGCATTATGTTGTCTGCAGCCAACATAATCGCTTAGGAGAGTAAACATGCCAATCACTCATCCCATCCCTTGGGAGAGGTAAATCACTCAATCAGGACTCTCGCTAAAAGTCACGACTCTCACGCAGTCATCCTAATGTCCAACCACAAGCCTAGGGTTTCTAAGTCCATAATGACCTACAACCTAGGCTCTGATACCACCTAATCTGTCACGCCCCGGCGTCGAAACTGCGACCCGGGCTCGCCAACAGATCCGCCGCCCATACGGGAAGTCCCGTATAGACGAAGCGACTAACCTGCAAAAGATCAACTATACAATACAGATATCAGAGCTGAAAGTAAAACTGCTAGAAATAAAAACTAAGTGTACAACTACACTCTCAAATAGTACAAACCAATCTCACCAAATACAGAAATCTCTCGAGCAGTAAAATAAATACAACTCTATACCTCACTACAAGTTCTCTCAACATGAACTCACAAAAGTAATAAGGGTACATCTACTCTCAGGACGACGACTGGTAGGGATCTAGCTCGCGACTCCCTTACCTCGATCAGAAGAAGCAGCACCAGGAGCAACTGGAACAGGAGTAGAAGTCCCTGTGGGGAAAAGACACCACGACGGGTGTGAGAACTACGTCCCAAGTAGTTCTCAGTGGGTGCCGCTGTAGAGTACCGGAGCTTCGGGCAGTGTGCCGACTCCACTTGGCAGCCTGGTATTGTGGAAATACCTTCAGCAGACTCTATTTGTATTTACAGAGAGGTTCGGGTGGTCCCGGAGCGACGCGGATGTATTTTTGTAGAAAAGTGAGTTAGCGTCGGCTTTGGAGCTTGCGGGTCGAGCTTAGGCTTCTTGGATGGTGTTGATGTGAGTTGAACACCTGGGACATGTGTATTATGTTTTTACTGAGGTGTTCGGTTGGTTTCGGGGTGATGCGGAGGTTCCGAGGCGAGAAAGTGAGTTGGCGGCGCAAGTGGAGAAGCTTCAGTTTGGATTTTGGGGCCTTGGAGTGAGGTGGTACCGGAACCAAGGGTGTGGTACCGGTACCAGGGGGGGTGTACCGGTACCACTATGTAGGTACCGGTACACAGACCCAGCCCAGCCCGATTTTTGCTCGGATTTGCACAGTGCAAGGTATGGCTCGTAGACACTGTTCCAACCACTCCAACCTTGATTTCTATACATAGTCACCTTCACCCTCACCCACATTCCATCCCTGTCTCTCCCTCCACTGCTTGCTGCCAGAGAAGAAGAAGAAGAAGAAGAGGAATCGGAGGAGAAGAAGCTGGGTGCTCTCGTGCGGCTTGTGAGTGTTGACCCGGTCAACGTGCGCGCGCGAGGAGAAATTCGAGGTGATTGTCTTATGGAGATTTTAGATTATGGATTATTGGATTTCCCTTTTGGATTTCATTGATGAAATTGGATGGATTTTAAGTTAATTCTTCCATTCTTGCTTCCTTGGTGCTCTCGGACAGTGAGGAGTTACTGTTCAAATCCGCAACTCGGTGTTGTTCCATGCGTGCAGAGGAGGGGTTCCTAGCTGTGCTGAACCTTGTGGCGACCAAGCTGAGTGCTGTAGAGGATTAATTGGAGCTCCGAGGATTTTTTCGGAGCGCGCGACAGAGCCCGCGCGCGCGAGAGGCGCAGTGCAGTTTTTCGGCAGATTTCTCGCCGTTTCTTCGCCGACTTCGGCGCGGCCTTCGCGAAGCATTGAGGTGGGTTGGATTTTCTTCCAAAAATCGTGGAATGCCCTCTAATGCTTCAGAACGCACTTTGATCATGTCAAAACTGCATATTTTAGCTGTTAAATAATCTGATAGTTGCCTAGAAAATTACAGAAAAATTATCTGAACCCCGGATTATTTTTAGTGGACTCTTGGCATTGTATGACACTAGTCGATATACTTGGTTGGTCTCACTTAAGCACCTGAACCGTTTTAAAAATACGAAAGCCCGTTTTATTGGAAAATTGACTTTTAAAAATAGTTTTAAAATGTCTAAGGGTTCTAGTGATGCTGCATGAGTTCGGGGTGCATGTTCTCTCGTGCCGGGGGGCCGAGAGATATTTATTGGTTTTTAGAGCCATGTTATGACTTTCGAGTTTTACTAGTGTCATTGGGGGTTCTATGAGAGCACTACAGATTGAGTCGTGGAGTTTACTCCGACCTTGACATGAGAGTGAGTTGTCAGTTCACTGTTTCCGATCTATTTGATCGAGGATTATAGCCTGCTGAGCCTGGCAATTATGCCAGTTATGAGATACTTGAGATACTTGAGTTCGGTGGGGTCGCTCCCCTCGAGCTACGCCCCGGGTGCGATGATGTTACCGAGCTTGACGAGGCTGCGATGTGTTACTGATAGTCCTTGAGGGACACCCTACGTGTCACGCCCCGGGGTCGAAACTGCGACCCGGGCTCGCCAACAGATCCGCCATCTGTACAGAAACTGCCATACTGACGAAGCGTCTATCCTGCAAGTCAGATCTATAGCTAAAACATGTATCAGAGCTGAAACAAATAAAAAAAACAAAATGCTATAGAACAAAACTGAACATCTGGTATAAAATAAACTCCACTAATACATAATTCCTCAAATACAAAGTCTCTCAACTCTCAGTACAAAAATCCAAATCCCTCAGACTGTCCAGTACAAAAGTGGAAACATAGAGATAAAACAGGGTACATCTACCACTGACTCACAATGCTGGTAAGGAACTAACCGGCCACGTCCTCACCTCGATCAGCTGTCTCCGTGCGAGCTAATCCGGAGCAGCAGCCTCAGAAAACCTGGCACCGCAACGGGTGTGAGATCTACTGCAGAAGGCAGATCTCAGTGGGTACCGTCCCAATATCCACGGTATGCCCACTAAGTCTACTGGAGGCAAAACAGATAGGTATGCAGATAGATAGATAAAGGGTAAGCTGAAAAAAACTACAGCTAAAATGTCTCAATCGACATGCTCAAGTAAACTCTACTACTAATATGCATACACTCGCTACTGCTATCATGCCTCAAGTATCATGCTCAAAGGAAAACTCATCTATGAACATGCAATGAAACTCACTCACACATATCACCCAATCCCAAATGACTGTCCCTCTTTGGACCAGTCAAGCCTGCGCTCATCTACTGCCGCACATCCCGGAGGAACGGACTTACGTAGGGTGTCCCTCAAGGACTATCTCAGTAACCACATCGCAGCCTCGTCAGGCTCGGTATCATCATCGCATCCGGAGCGTAGCTCGCGGGGAGCGACCCCTCGAACTCAAGTATCTCACAACTGGCATAAAAAAAAATCCCAGGCTCAGCAGGCTATAATCCACGATCAAACAGATCGGAACTCAATGCTCAACTAGCACATCTCAGTCGGAGAAAGACTTCACGACTCGATCAGGAAATGCCCACACAATCTCAAAGCTACTGTCGGAGAAAGACTCCACGACTCAATCTGATAATGCATAATCCATGGCTAAGTCGGGAAACTTCCACGACTCGATCTGCCAGAACCCCAAAACTCTCAAAGATAGGACGGAGACCCATCTCCACGTCTAAATCAGAACACAACCCATGATCTAGAGTAAACTCACCAATCCCAACAAGGAAGAGCGATTCTCATGACACTAGAAACTCAACAACCAATGCACTAAAAATTCGCTCGGCCCTCTGGCACGAGCGTACAGGCAATCTGAACCAACCCAACCCCTCAGGGTGCTCACAATATTTTAAAATCATTTTTAAAACTCAGTTTTTCATTAAAACCGGTTCGACGATTTTTAAAACGGTTCAGATGCCAATCTAATACCAACTAAACATGCAGTCTAGTTTCAAACAACCTCTAGATCATTCTAAAAATGTCTAGGGCTCATAAATGCCTTCCTATGATTTTCTAGGCAACTATCAGATTTACCAGCTATATGAATAATAGGCTAAACATGATCAACATGCATACAATAGCTTTAGAAGGCATTCCATATCTCTTGAAGAATTTTCAACCCACCTGTAACGCTTTCCGCAGGCAAACGCCGAAGTTGGAGAAGAACCGGGCGAAAACTGTCGAAAAACTGCACTGCGCTACACACGCGCGCGCACACTGTCGCGAGTCCCAGAAAAATCCACGAAGCTCCAATCAATCCTCCACAGCACCCAGCTAGGTCACCACAATGTTCTGTATAGCCTGAAGCCACTCCTCTACACGCATGCAAGCATGCACAGTGCTGCGGATTAGCACAGTAATTCCAAGTCTGCTTGCACCCGAGAGCACAGGGAGAGGGAGAGCAAGGATGGGAAGTCAGCTAAAAATCCAATTAATTCCATCAATAAAATCCATGAGGGAAACCAATAATCCAAAAACTAAATTCACCATCATAAAACTTACCTCGAACGACGCTTCTCGCGCGCGCACGGTTGCTCACTGTCAATTTCTACCAAGCAGCACACACACACACCTTCTTTCTTTCTTCATCTACTTCCTCTTCTTCTTCTCTGGCAACAAGGATGAAAGGTGGAGGAGATAAGATGAAGGGTGGGTGAGAGAGCAGGTAACGAGGTGTATAAAACATGTCTGGGTGGTTGGAACAGTGGAAAGACAAAAATACCCCTTTACTGTGCAAAGCCGAGCTTTAAATCGGGCTTTCTTGTGACTGTGTACCGGTACCTGCATATGGGTACCAGTACACCCCCCTTGGTTCCGGAACCCAGCCACCAAAAACCCAAAACTCCAACCTGAAGCTCCCATTTTTCGCGCCGACAACTCACTTTCTCTACTCGGGACCTCCGCATCACCCCAAAACCTACCGAACACCTCTGTAAAAATAAAACACACATGCTCCAAGAATTTTCAGATTTTTCTGTGAACAATTGCGGAATCGGTGCTCAATGCAAAACCCGTTCTCTACACCGCGCGCCCGCGCGGCACCCTCTGATGGTCTCTCCTCCACTCTTGGATAGTTTGCTCATCATCTCCATCAACAAAAAACCCAACAACAAATCCAACCCAAGCTTTCTCTCTCTCTCACTAGAAAAATAGTACATCTTCACTTCAACAATTTCTTTGCGCACGCTCCGCTCGGCTCCCAAAGGCTACTAGCAAAAGGTCCGCGCCGTCAAGACGATCAAAATCCTTTTTTTTCTCCTCACCTCAACTCTTCTTCTTTTTCTCCTCCTTCCCATTCCTCTCATTTCTCTGTTTGAGGAAAATTCCTCTGTTTCATATTTTGGAGAAGACGATGACATGGCAAGGTGCTAAATTAGTACTAATTTGAGGTGCTTGGTGCATGGTGCATGGTGCACAAGAACCCAACACTCTCTCCAAACACCAACACCAACACTAATTCTATACACCCTCTAATTCTTTTTTCTTTCTTTCTCTTTCTTCATTAATTTCCTTCACAGACCACTAGTGAGCTAATTAATTAAATCAATTAAATTAATTAATTAATCCATCAAACACCAACTTCAAGTCACTTTTTGCCTTCAGGTCCTCCGCGTCAGTCCGGAACCTCCCGAACTTCGCTGTAATCATAAAATACACCTGTTCCAAGTGTTTCCCAATTTTTCTGCACACCACGGTGGAGTCGAGGCTTCCCAAACCAATCTTTCATCGGCGCACAATGCCCGAAAAACCCCGAATCAAGCTGGGGCTTCCGCGTAGATCCGAACCAATTCGAAATCAACTGCAAACAAATATGGAACACGTCCAAGGTGATTCCTCCGCACCACGCCATCTTGCGAGGTCGGTACACTCCACAAAGTCCCGGTACTCTACACTACGTAAGTCCGTTCCTCCGGGATGTGCGGCAGTAGATGAGCGCAGGCAGGACCTTGACTTGGTCTAGACTGGTCCAAAGAGGACAGTCATTGAGATTTGGGTGAGATATGTGAGTGAGTTACATTACATGTTCATAGATGAGTATTTTCCTTTGAGCATATGTAGAGGCATACAGAGATAGATTTCCTGCTTATCTATCTATCTATCTATCTATCTATCTATTTGTTATATTGCTGTGCCTCCGGTGGACTTAGTGGGCATACCGTGTGCTTTGAGGACGGTACCCACTGGGAACTACCTTTGCAGTAGTTCTCACACCCGCTGCGGTGCAGGTTTCCCTGAGGTAGCTGCTCCGACTCCTTCCCATGCGGAGTCTTCAGATCGAGGTAAGGGCGTGGCCGGCTAGTCGCTTACCCGAGTCAGTTTAGTGGAGAGGTAGCAGTACCCCTTTTGAGTTTCCACTTTTGTAGAGTGAGATTTTGAGAGATGTTATTTATGTATCTTGAGGACAGCTTGTATCTTGGACTTGTTTACTCTAGTACAGTTGTTCTGTTTCCTTTCTATAGCATGTACTTACTTTTGCTCTGATATCTGTTAGCTATAGATTTATTTGCAGGGTAGACGCTTCGTCTGTACGGCAATTTCTGTACAGATGGCGGATCTGTTAGCGAGCCCGGGTCGCAGTTTCGACCCCGGGGCGTGACAGCCGCCAACAAGCCCGACGGTCTGCCCACTAAGTCTACTAGAGGCATAAAGTAACAATAATAATACTGAAATGAAAGGGCTGGAAAAGTAACTCTACAGCTACTATGCCTCTATCTAGATGCTCAAGAAAATGAAACAGATGGAAACATGATGCATCTACTAACTCACACAATACAGTCACCCAATCTACACTGACTGCCGTATAGGGTCCAGTCAACCTGCGCCTACCTACTGCCGCGACATCCCGGAGGATCGGACTTACGTAGGGCGTCCGTGGCTGCCACTAACTGGCCCAGCCAGAGGGACTGCGTCCGTAACTGCCACTAACTGGCCCAGTCAGAGGGACGGCGTCGACAAGTCGCGATACAGAAGTAACATATCCACCCCGGGCGTGGCTCTCGAGGGGAGTGACCCCACCGAGGAAAAAAGGTATCCGCGCACTCTGTCGAGCTCAAAGTGGCACTGCAGGCTATAGTCCAAATCCACGCTCACGCTCTGAACGGAAAGACTCAATCCTCAAACATCTCGCACAACAGTCGGAGCACTCTCGACGACTCAGCTGATCAGCTCACGCGAAACACGAGACACAAGCCTCTCCAATAACTCACAGCTCAAGACACACTGGCTGGAGATTCTCCACAGCCAGGATCGACCCACAACAGAACACTAAACTCACAGGAAAGACCGACACCATAATGGTTCGAAAACCCGGTAGGCCGGTGCTTAGAACCCTATCAAACAAGAACAGACTCTAGGCTCCGCCTATCGAAGTTCCCGACCCCTTATAGTTCGGGGTCACAACAACCTCGGTACAACACGCAGAAGACACCAACTAGGGCCCGAAAGTCCCGGGGGACCTACACCTACAACCCTATCAAACAAGAACAGGTTCCAGGCCCGGCCCCCGCGGCTTCCGTCCCGACAAAGGAACGGCCCCTAGAACCCAGACCACTCGAATCCTTTCGAGTGGGGAGATTACAGGAAACAGGTGACATTTGTTATTGAAAATCATTTTGATCTGAAAGAAATCCATATTTAATGATTTTAGTTCTTTTTAGAAAAATAGTTAGAAAACAAGTGTTTTACCCAAACCCCGAAGGGCTGATGCCTTTGTCCAATCAAACAAGAACAGACTCCAGCGGCCCTTCGATGCTTGGAAGAAAGCATTGGTAGACTAAAATCATGTGTATGTCGAAAAAAGGTTCTAGATTCTAGGTCCAACTAACACAAGCACACAACTGCCACTAACACAGTGGCGACAGCACAAACAGGGATAAAAGACCTCCCGGGACTACCGTTTACCCAAACGGCTCCCGGCACAGATAAGCGACCCACAACAACAACCAGACTCCACTCTGCTCCCAAGCACGAGTGCAATGCAACCCACACTAAAAAGAAGTCCCGACTGCTCGGCCCACTACCCGGGCGAGGATAACACTAAATCCAGGAATGAAAGAACAGTGTGGATGTCTAAACATAAATAACCCTAGCCCAAGTGAGGGTTTTCTACTGGTCTGGTTATACATGCAACATATGACGGGGGTGCTAGGTCAGGTTCCAAGATAACAATATTTAACAGGTAGAAGAAAGCAAAGAGGATCATCAGATAATTACAAATAATACTAACATTCACATTCTAGTATTCTACCCAGTCCAAACACTATCATGCATGATTCTATGACAATAGAATTAGAGCACAGTCCAAAGATCCTGAAAGCAAAGCCACCCACCTGAAGGTGCTAACTATCCGGGGTCACACAGCTGAGAAAACCAACAGAACAGCAACTCTTATGTCCAACAGGTCCAGTACAGTCCTCAATCCCTCCTGGGTATGAAAAAAGGCTACAGTTACACTTAAATCCCAAAAATCTGCCCAAAAACACAAGCTAAAATTTCAGCTACAAAGAAGCCAATATTTCACCTACCAAAAGTGCTCAATAAATTCCAATAAAAATATCTTGGCGTTCTTCGCGTCGATAGCTTCGAAACAAGTACTGCACGCCCAAATCGGAGTTCCGTAGGCCAAGATATAAATTCCACAACACGGGCGCGCGAGAAAATACAACCACATAACTGTAAAATCTTGCACAGATAGAGAGGAAGATGTATACCTCCGGGAAGTTCTCAGGAAATTCCAAGAAAAATACCACGATGATCCTTGCGTCGAGTAGATGAAAAAAGTCTATAAGCACGTCCTGATCCGAGATTTGTGCGCGAAGATCTCCTCAAAAGAAGCTGCTGCCCTCTCCAAAATCTCACAGCAAAAGGGTCCCAATGAGCACGAGAAAACACCTCAAAAAACGCGAAATCTGAAAATGCACGTGAAACCGAAAATCGTAGCCTCACCTGTTGCGAATCCAACGGCGAAGAAATCGCTCAAAAAGATGGTTGGAGTAGGTCGGGGGAGCTCGTGTACCGAAGAGCGACGGAAGAAGCACCGAAGAAAGAGCGTCACGCCGCGCCAAGAAAATGAGAATCTCGAAAAGCGTGCTCCCAAAAATCCCCAAACTCTGCAGATGGAAGCAACTCAGCGAGAGGAACAACTTTGCTGAAGACCTCCCGACGGTTTGAAGCTCGGAAGAGGAAGAAAAGAGGTGAACAAGGCGGCTCGGGTCGCTTTTATAGGCTCCAGGAAACAATTCGGAAAATACCGAATATGTCCCCGTTTCCGGGCGCCCGGAAGATTCGGGCTGCTACAGTGTTGGGCCCGGCCCAACGCTGTGCAGGCCCGAATCCTTCCTGGGCCTCCACGTCGCCCACAAAACAGCGCACAGCAAGATCGGCCCCTCACCGCGCGACACGTGGACCAACGAGGGATCGACACGTGGCGACCACTTGGTCAACACGTCGCTGCTACGCCCACGTGCGCGCTGGCAGCGCCACCTGCGCCACCCTGCCAGGCACGCGCCCCGAGGCGGCCGCACCTGCTCCGCGGACCGAGTGCACGTGGACCGGCCAACCGGTGTGCGCCACGTGTCCCCCCACCGGTCCACCGTACACCCGCCTTTCCCCGTGGACCGCGCCCGCTGCGCCAGCCAACCGGGACCCGACATGTGTCCACCGCCCGGGTGCACGCCTCCGCGGTGGACCGCGCACCTGCCCGCGCGCCTGCCCGCGCGCCTGCCCGCGCGCTGCGCGCTGCCCGCGCCAGCCCGCCGCCACGCTCCGCCGCCGCCGCCGCCGCCCGCCGCCGGCGGCCGCCTGCCGGAACAGTAACACCTGCCTCGAAAACCGTGCGCGACATCCGGCTCCGAAAAATACAAATAAATAGTCCATTTTCATCGTTTTCGCGCGCTGAATCCAAATCCGATGTCCGTTTCTCCAAATTCTCAACTGAGATTTTGCCGGACCCCGGAAAGCCCACTTGATCCGATTTTCGCACCGGGTCCATTTCAAAAATCCGGTTTGCCAAATTCCCACTCTAAAAATTCCCGAAGGCATCCGGAAAGGTGATCATTAATCCAAACTTCGCCCTGAGTCCAAATTTGACATCTGCATCGCGCGAAATCACTTCTAAACACTCGACGGGTCCTCCAAATACTCCCGTGATCCATAATTAAACCCGAAGTCTTCCACTTGTGTCCAAATTGCGCACAAACACCTCCAGCACACCACACAAGCCTTCGAAAGCTGCCAAACAACCAGAAAACTCCCCCACGGGGAAACCAGGTCCTCACATGAACCGTCTCGACCGCTACATCCCAAGCTGAACCTGTGGGGGGGGTCACCCAAGGGGTGTGAGAACTACAACTGAGTTCCCAGTGGGTTCAACCACCGAGAAAAAGTGTCCTACACCACTTGGTCCAATGGAAGCAATAATAATAGTGCTAGGAAACTAAAATCCTCAATATCAAAATGCGGCTGTGCGATATATATATCCCTACACTATCTGTGTATACTCATCAACCCAGCACTACTCTGTCTAGTCATACTAGGCTACTAAGCACCAACTCGGCCGCTATGCCGCTGTATATAGGGTCAAACTTGTAGTGGCCCTAGTTCCCATGCAGTGTTTTTCCGATGAATCCACTATTGGAACACCTAGTATTGGTGTATCTGGCCCACCGTGCATCAATCGGATGCTACTGATGGACCATGTGTGCTTTGATTTGCAGCTTTGGCCTTCGGCTGGGTTTGCCAAAATTTCTAAAAAGATTTAGGCCAAACGGAGGTCGTAGATGGATTCAGCACGGAAAAACGCTTGAAAACGACTAGTTATTTGCTTAATTTGGAGTCCAGATGCCCAAAAACGGACACCCGGAAGTTTTTAGTGGAAAATGGTGCATGGGAGGGGCCGTAGACCGCCGGAATGCCACGTGGCGGCCTGTCATTGGCCGGTTCAGGATGCGCGGTCCACAGAGCCGCGCGGCGGGGTGCACAGACCCGGCGCATGGACACGTGGCACCGCCTGATTGGCGGGCCCTGGGCGCGCTGTCACGTGTCGGTCAGGTTGGTTCGACCGTGACATCCTTGGGGGCCACTTTTGGAGGACATTTGGTAGGCATTTGGGTTGACAGAGTTACGGGGTTGCGAAGTTGGGACAATCCGTCAGGGTTGAGCCGCGGGCGAACCAACGGAGGCAATTCCCTAGCAATGGCCCATGCCATGACCATGGAATTGGTGCCGCATGCGGGGTTTCAAAACGTACCCCTCGGTGAGCACCTTTGTACCCCCGGGGTGCCAAAGGGGTGGATGCCTCGTGGGTTATATAGAGGAGGGGTTGGACACTTGCGAAGTGGCACCGACTCCCCCGTTGGCCTATAGGACATAGGCCATCCCTTGGCGAGCGGAGTCGCCAAGCCTAAGTTCGTGTGGGCGGTATTCGATGGTCGAAGAGAACACGGGCTTAGGGTAATGCCTAAGACACGAGGTCGACGGCATTACAGAGCGGGGTTAGCCCAGAGGCTTTGCCTCTAGGTTCGCTTGCACTACCTTATGCCGTTTCGGATCTCTGTAGTGGAGCGAACGAGCGGATGAGGGACAGTCTTGCGAAAGGTTGGTACGCCTCAATGGACAAGGCTTGCGAAGGCATGTGGGTGCCTAGCGGGGATTCGTAAGGCGCGAGGCCTACGAAGTTCGCGAGGCGAAGGAACGGTCGGTCCGCCGTAATGGACAAGGCTCGCAAAGGCAGCGGTGCCGAGCGGGGATTCGTGCGGCGCGGCCCACGAAGTAAGAGGAGACAATCGATGCTGGTTTTCGTGAAGTGAGCCATGGAGAGGACCGAGAGTGTTGGGGTCCAGGCATGGCCGGCCAATGGAGGTACCGAATGGCAAGCAAAGCGGAGTGAGGCTGATTCGATTGTGGGCGACATCCGTCAAGCAAACCTTGGATACTGGGCCGAGTGTGTTGGCGGCCGAGAATGGTCGTGCAATGGAGGTGCCAGTGGGTTGGCGACGCGGGAGGAATGTTGCTAGGTTGGCGAACCCTTGCGAAGGGTATACACACGCGGGAACAAGTAGTGTGGGGTATTCGGGAAGCGGACCTTGGACCGAATCGGGAGCGATGACGGAACTAGGTGGCCGGCGGAACGGGACATGCCCGACTCGATTATGGATCCCGTCGTGGGAGTTGCGGGGCGCGCGGCGCCTTGGCAAGGCAATGGGCTGGCGGACGGGCGAGACGCGCGGGACGGGTCGCTCGGTTAAGCAGACGAGCGGAACGCGCAAGGGTAGCTCGCTCGGGCCCATTCAAATGGACTTAAGTTGTGAGAACTTGTATTGTCCTGGATGCTTGCTTCGGAGGCAAAGGGGCATTCGGTTAAGCAGCACTCTCGAGGAGAGTTTGTCCGGCTAGGCGGAATACTCGGCTTGAAGGCCAACCTCGGTGGCGGGGTTGTTTGTTCAGAACTCGCGGAGTTCGACAAGGGGTTCGACGTAAGGCGCTGCGCCGGGCAGTCAGGCTCGTGGAGAAGCATGCTTGGTTAATGCTTGAGTTGTGATCCCGCTGTTTAAGTTCGAGGGCGTGTCCGTGGCAAGGGACTCGGGAAGGCTGGCTCGGGTGTGCGACACTTGGGCGCCGCACGGGGCAATTTTAAGGCGAAAAAGCTGGCCCCGTGACAAGTTGTATCAGAGCTAAGTTGAGCTCATGGGTTGAAGATTTGGCCGGAAGGTGCGACCTTGGCGGCGATGTTGGTGTGAGTGGAGTCACTCCGACAAAGGTACTAGGCATCGGCGAGGCACTGTGGCGGGATTACGCTTGTGGGAGATGCGGAGTCAGAGTGCAGCGGATTCTAGTACAATACTTGTAAAAATGACTAAGTCCGGAGTCGCGTGGCAGGCGACGAGGCAATGATTGGGAGAATCATTATGTAGTCCGTGGTCGCGGTTACCACGCAGTGGAATTAGGCGGGTGCCTAAGGAATCCGAGCTCGTGAAGTGGTGTTCGCGGCTTGGGAAAGAGAGGAACACATTGTGCGACGATGTGCTTCCGGATTGTGGTCTTGCAGCAAATGAGTTGATTGTTCAGTGCAGCATCCACGTGTACAATGGACGGATGACGTGGATCCCGCTGATGGGTGTAGTCAAGGTTGTGGTAGAACCGAAACTCGCGCAGCGGAAGTGGGCATTGCGAATGCCTGGATTTGGCCTGAGTGCGACTCAGGGTGGGGGAGCACATTGAGCAGAATGTGTCCCGATGTTTGGTGACTCGAGAAAGGGATCTTGTCTAAGGAACGTGGCGAATGAAACACACATGTCAGAAGAGTTCACTTCGTGGAGCACAAGTTGGGAACCAAGACTGATCGGGTCCGTGGCAGTAGCAGCTAAGCGTTGGGCTAGGTTGTGAAGTGGGCCAAGGGTTGCCGGATGGTTGGGTGTTTCTCACTTGGGGCGAGAAGGCCGATGGGGAGATCGGTTGCTCTCGATGGTGTGGCCATAGGTTGGACAAATGGGACCTATTCGAGCAGATCAAACAAGGAAATTGGACTTTGTTCAGAGGAACAAGGTATGGAGCTATGTTCGGGAAAAGCAGTGGCAGTGCTGAGGTCTCGAGATAGCGGGCACGCATCCGTGCGACGGATCGTGTGGACTCTGCTGGCAGATTGCAAAGGTTGTGTAAGGACCTGAGCTTTAGAGCAGAGGTAATTGGACTCGAGTGTAGACGAAGAGCAGTCAGGACACTCGGGTGGACCTTGGTCCAGGATCGCCTAGTGACAGGTTGCTGGGAGGGGAAAAATCCAGTTGTCAACTCAAAGGGTCGAGGTATCGCAATTTGTGAGGGGGTGGACGTTGGATGGCGACATCACCGTTATCAGCAGTTGCGAGAAAGACTATCAGATGGGTTAAGCTTGGGTTCCGTTCAGCGGCTATCGCGAAGGTGATTGCTGGAGGTATGGAGGACGGCAAGTTCGAGCAATGGAAACGAGGTGTCGTTAGTCTCGAACTTGGCCGGGGACTTTGGTGGGAACCGAAGTTGAGTTTAGCGAAAGCCTAAAGGGAGTGGGCTTGAGCGACCAGGAGTACAGAAGCCAAAGGTGCTAAGCAGCAACGAGTAGCGAAAGTGCAGAGCAGTCAGGAGGCATAACAAGAGTTCATGGTGGAGCAAGTAGAGGTGCGAAGTAGCTGAGGACAGGCGTGTCTAGGCAAAAGACTCGAAAACTCGTGGAGACCATGGTGATGACTTGACGTTATGTGATTGCGGGGGCATTTGTGAGGCCAAAGTTGTGTGCGGGAATGGCACGAGATGGGCAGAAGTACTCATGGATATTGGAAGGGGTTGGATGCGATCTGGCCTGACCACAGCTTGTGATATTTTGAGGCGGAGAAGCGAAGCCGAGCTGCGAGCTGATTCGCGTTGGACGCTCCAAGACGTTGGGACGTTTGGAGTTTGACCTCGGAGGGAGCGAGGGAGGGCCACTCTACTGATTTCAAAGGAACCCGTGCACGCTTTGGAAGGGTGTATTCGCAGAGTATACCGAGTGCACTGGTTGGTCCGGTAGCGTTCTGGGAAGAGATCGCTAGCTGGAAAGGGTTTTCCCTGCGAGGGAGGCACAAGGTTGGCTACTAGCTGCAGAAGACTTGGGTTAAGTAGGGGCGAAAGGGACAGAAGGGCCGAGTAGCACCTCAAGAAGAACCGAGTTGCAGGGACGTGCCAGTGCCATTTGGGTTGTTGTGAGCAAGGCGACAAGGTTAACATTCTAGTTCCGTGGAGGAGTTTTGTGGTGCGGGGGAGGCATCCGGAGCTGGGAGCTTCAACTCAAGGGGACAGAATGGATTTCTTAGTGTAATGGGTCAGTGTGGCATGCGATGCCAAGGCCGGGAGCGGCTCTGATCTGGTTTGGTCGAGAGGACCAAGGAGCTTCAGCAATGCGTTGAGTAGCGGACATGCTCAAGGGTGGGTCAGTGTGGCATGCGATGCCAAGGCCAGGGCGGCTCTGATCTGGAGTAGTGGTTGGCAGCTATCAACCAAGCTGGAAGCACGGAAGCGACACGTTGGGTAGCGGACATACTCAAGGGCGGGTCAGTGTGGCATGCGATGCCAAGGCCGGGGGCGGCTCTGATCTGGAGTAGTGGTTGGCAGCTATCAACGAAGCTGGTGAATGGATGGACATCGACGAGGACGTCGATAACTTGGGTGGGGGAGTCTGTCACGTGTCGGTCAGGTTGGTTCGACCGTGACATCCTTGGGGGCCACTTTTGGAGGACATTTGGTAGGCATTTGGGTTGACAGAGTTACGGGGTTGCGAAGTTGGGACAATCCGTCAGGGTTGAGCCGCGGGCGAACCAACGGAGGCAATTCCCTAGCAATGGCCCATGCCATGACCATGGAATTGGTGCCGCATGCGGGGTTTCAAAACGTACCCCTCGGTGAGCACCTTTGTACCCCCGGGGTGCCAAAGGGGTGGATGCCTCGTGGGTTATATAGAGGAGGGGTTGGACACTTGCGAAGTGGCCCCGACTCCCCCGTTGGCCTATAGGACATAGGCCATCCCTTGGCGAGCGGAGTCGCCAAGCCTAAGTTCGTGTGGGCGGTATTCGATGGTCAAAGAGCACACGGGCTTAGGGTAATGCCTAAGACACGAGGTCGACGGCATTACGGAGCGGGGTTAGCCCAGAGGCTTTGCCTCTAGGTTCGCTTGCACTACCTTATGCCGTTTCGGATCTCTGTAGTGGAGCGAACGAGCGGATGAGGGACAGTCTTGCGAAAGGTTGGTCCACCTCAATGGACAAGGCTTGCGAAGGCATGTGGGTGCCTAGCGGGGATTCGTGAGGCGCGAGGCCTACGAAGTTCGCGAGGCGAAGGAACGGTCGGTCCGCCGTAATGGACAAGGCTCGCAAAGGCAGCGGTGCCGAGCGGGGATTCGTGCGGCGTGGCCCACGAAGTAAGAGGAGATAATCGATGCTGGTTTTCGTGAAGTGAGCCATGGAGAGGACCGAGAGTGTTGGGGGCCAGGCATGGCCGGCCAATGGAGGTACCGAATGGCAAGCGAAGCGGAGCGAGGCTGATTCGATTGTGGGCGACATCCGTCAAGCAAACCTTGGATACTGGGCCGAGTGTGTTGGCGGCCGAGAATGGTCGTGCAATGGAGGTGCCAGGGGGTTGGCGACGCGGGAGGAATGTTGCTAGGTTGGCAAACCCTTGCGAAGGGTATACACATGCGGGAACAAGTAGTGTGGGGTATTCGGGAAGCGGACCTTGGACCGAATCGGGAGCGATGACGGAACTAGGTGGCCGGCGGAACGGGACATGCCCGACTCGATTATGGATCCCGTCGTGGGAGTTGCGGGGCGCGCGGCGCCTTGGCAAGGCAATGGGCTGGCGGACGGGCGAGACGCGCGGGACGGGTCACTCGGTTAAGCAGACGAGCGGAACGCGCAAGGGTAGCTCGCTCGGGCCCATTCAAATGGACTTAAGTTGTGAGAACTTGTATTGTCCTGGATACTTGCTTCGGAGGCAAAGGGGGCATTCGGTTAAGCAGCACTCTCGAGGAGAGTTTGTCCGGCTAGGCGGAATACTCGGCTTGAAGGCCAACCTCGGTGGCGGGGTTGTTTGTTCAGAACTCGCGGAGTTCGACAAGGGGTTCGACGTAAGGCGCGGCGCCGGGCAGTCAGGCTTGTGGAGAAGCATGCTTGGTTAATGCTTGAGTTGTGATCCCGCTGTTTAAGTTCGAGGGCGTGTCCGTGGCAAGGGACTCGGGAAGGCTGGCTCGGGTGTGCGACACTTGGGCGCCGCACGGGGTAATTTTAAGGCGAAAAAGCTGGCCCCGTGACAGCGCGGTCTACTAGAAGTGCGCGGCGGTGCATGGACCAGGCGGGGGACAGGTGGCAGCCCCGGGTTGGTCGGTGCATGCGGCGCGGTCCACGAAATTCTTGCGGAAAGCGTGGACCGGGTGCAGGGGACACGTGTCACTCCCTCATTGACGCTGTGCACGGGACGCCCGAGGTCGGTACCTCGGGAAGCGTGCCCACGTGCGACCCACGTCGCGCGACCGGCGCGCACGTCGCGCGGTCGGCGGTCAACAGGGAGGACACATGGCGCCCGCTCATTGGCGGGCGCCACCACCTTACTGTGCGGGAGGGCGGACACGTGGCGGGCGGTGAGTGGTCCTCTTCGGTGTTCGCTGTTCGGGCGACACGTGGCAGGCTCAGAGACGGGTCGGACGGATCATGGATCCCGTTCGACGGCGTGTATTGGGCCGGGCCGCACTGTGCGCGCCCGAAAATCTTGGGCCGGGCCGCACTGTGCGCGCCCGGAAATTTCCGGGCGCCCGAAAAGTTGGGCCCGAGCCCAATTGACTTGTTTTTTTTGGGCTTTTTCCTTTGAGGCCTATATATAGGCCAGCTTGGGGTGGGATTTTCCACCCTTTCTCGTGTGTTTCAGCTCTTGTGCCTTATACAAAAGTTCTTCCTCTCCCTCTTGCCAATCTTCTGGTGAAGTTTCAGATTTTCTGGAAGCCGCGACGACAGCTTTTTCTGCCTCGTAGTGCGGAGCGACACTTTACTGTTGGAGGCCCTTTTCCGTCGCAGTTTAGTCTGGGAGACCTGCAGAGCTACCCCGACCACATTTTTGGACGATTTCTTCGCCAGCGGTTGCACAAGAGGTATGTCTACGTTTTCCGTGTTGATCATTTTTCCCAGAAATGAGCTTTAGTGAGGGTTTGGGGTACATTTTTACGCCCCTTTGCTACAGTTTGGAATCTTGACAGCAGCAACTTCGCAGAATTTTATCTTCGCATCTGGATATTGGATTTCGACGATTCAAGAGCCTATCGACATCTACACTTCGCGAGGATCGTCGTGATGTTTTTATTGGAATTTCTGGAAAATTATTTTCAGGTGAAATTTTCGTGTGAACAGTAGCTGTGTATGCAGATTTTGGAATGTGATTTTTGTGTGTGAATTGTGTGTAATTGAGAAGTGTTGTTGTACCCAGGTTTGTAAGAGCACTTTTTCTGTGCTCTCCGCTCTGTGGATCTGGGAAATTGTCGATTTCTGGACTGTTTATCTGTACCGTCCCGGACAGTTAGCGTGTTCAGGTGGGTGATCCTGCTTTCAATATCTATGGACTGCACTCTAATTCTGCAATTATAAATGCATGCATGTTAGTATTTGAGCTGATTAATCGGTACAAGCTGTATGTTAGTACCCACAGTTGATAATTGCTAAATTTGATAATCTTATTGGAACTCTTGCAACATATGAATCATTTAATCTGAGTACTTGTCTTAGCACATCTATTATGCATTGTATATCATACTCAGACGACTACAGTTAGATTTATGCATTGCTTTAGGTCTCCCACTTCGCTTGTTACTTTTGTCACTCTGGACATAGTAGTTTTCCCCTGAGTCATGGGTTGGGAGGTCTAGTAGCTGTGGATGCATTGTACTCGCGTCTGGGGACCGAGTAGAGTTGGTAGCAGTCGGTAGATTGTTTGTCATTGAGATAGTGACATGTTGGGTCTGGGATCTTTGGGAAATGATCATAGAGACAGTGTGGATTCTTAGTTAGTGAGTGAGACAGAGATTGGATCATAGCCTGCAGGAGCCATACTTGAGATCGACAGATATGCGCGGATACTTTGCTCGGTGGGGTCGCTACCCACGAGTGCCACTCCGGAGTTGGGCTTGCTACTTCTATCGCGGCTTGTCGATGTGGTGTCCCTCTGGCTGAGCCAGTTTTGGCAGTCATGGACATCGTCCCTCTGGCTGAGCCAGTTTTGGCAGTCATGGACATCGTCCCTCTGGCTGAGCCAGTTTTGGCAGCTACGGACATACCTACAGCAGTAGGTAGGCGCAGGTTTGACGGGACCGTTATGGCAGTCAGTTTGGATTGGGTGATTTGAGTCGAGTAATGGTAGAGACATATTGATCTTCGGTCCATTTTCTTTGAGCACTTAGTCAGAGGCATAATAGCAGTAGATGTTTACTTTCCAGCTTTTCTGTACTGCATTTCCCTTTTGTTACTTTATGCCTCTTGTAGACTTAGTGGGCAGGCCGTCGGGCTTGTTGGCGGCACCCACTGAGAACTACTGTGGGAGGTAGTTCTCACACCCGTCGTGGTGTTTTTCCCCAGGGACTCCAGCTCCAGTTCCTGCTGCACCTATTGCTGATCCAGCTCCTACTAACCGAGGTAAGGGAATCGCGAGGTAGATCCCTTTTTTTTCCTTTCAGCTTCAGCGTGAGATAGAGGTACCCCGATGTACTTTTTGGTTGTGTCTGTTAGTATGAGAGATCTTGTAGTGAGGGATCGAGTTGTACTCTTTTGTTTTCTTTTGAGAGACTCCTGTATTTCAGGTGAGGTTATTATGTATATTATGTGAGAGATTGTTCTTTTCCCTTTTATAGCTAGTTTTCTTTTACAGCTCTGATATTGTTAGTATAGTTGATCTCTTTTGCAGGTTAGACGCTACGTCTCTACAGGGCTTCCTGTAGGGGCGGCAGATCTGTTGGCGAGCCCGGGGTACAGTTCTGACCCCGGGGCGTGACAGATTAGAGTGGTATCAGAGCCTAGGATATAGGTCTTTGGGGACTTAGGAACCCTAGGCTTATGGTTAAACCCCAGGATGACCCACGTGAGAGCCGAGACTTTTAGCGAAAGTCTTGATTGGGTATCTAACTCTCCCGAGTGGATAGGGACGAGTGATAGACATGTCTTCCTTTTGTAGCGACTATGTTGGCTGTAGACAACATAGTGCTTCGGAAAGGGGGACATGCCTTTTGACTTTCGCTAGATTGGGTCGAGTGTTGCTTCTGGTTCTGATTGTTTGCTTTGTCCCTCAGGTGGGGATGCCTCCTCGACGTTCGATGGTGACGCGTTCGCAGCCTTCGTCCTCAGAGCCCGAGCAGGAGAACTCGGGGCGAGGACCTCAGGCTGAGATTCAGGAGCTCCGTGCCCAGATGGCACAGATGGCTGAGGCGGCTAGACGCCAGGAGGAGGCGGTGGCGCGGCTGACGCTCTTATTAGAGCAGAGAGCACAGCCGGCAGTGGCACCCCCTGAGGCTTCGTCGGTGCCTTCTTCCCCTGTTGTGGCACCCCCTGTGGTGCAACCGGCGCCAGCGATTCCTGCTGAGTCGAGTAGGCCACCGGCCGGGGCGACGGGAGCGTTGACTGAGACAGAGCAGCGGGAGGTTGTAGATTTGCTGATGAGATTTCGACGGTTCGATCCGCCCCGCTTTTCGGGCATGGATGCTGAGCCTTGGGCAGCCGATGTTGGGTTATGACTATATGGATCTAAATAGGGGAAAAAACACCTAGAGGGGGGTGAATAGGTGTAAACAATAAACACTCAAAAATCATTGCGCAATAAAACCCAATGCGGAAAAATAAATGAACACGCAAGATTTTTACGTGGAAAAACTCCAAACCGGAGTAAAAAACCACGGGACCGATAACACGGCGAAATCCACTAGAATTAACACACGTACAAGGTGATATAACGTACTCACAGACGACTCAACCTTTTACCATACGCTCCTAGTAGATCTTCTCCGCTCGCTCCACGACGCTTCTCGAATCCACGATCTGCGCCCAACGCTGAATCCACAGCGTCCAACGTCGAGTCCACGACGTCCAACCGAATCCACGGTCTTCACCCAATAGCACGCTTCGAATCCACGAACGTACCTCGCTCCGAATCCACGAGAGCGGTAGCACCTTGAATCCACAAGGCCACGCGAGTCCACGCGCCGATTTGGGTAAATCGTTGTTTTTTGGGTGGTGATGATCCGCCGAATACTTAGATCAAAGATAGATCGGAAATACCATCTAAGTATTCATTGATTTGATTCTACTCAAAATATGAGTATGGAAAACCTAGAATCAAATCAATCAATATAGATGAAGAAACATAGAATGAATCTATTGATTTCCTTTCTTCTCTATATGTGGATCTTTCCGTATAAAATGATATTTGATAATGACGGCTCTATTTCCTTGCCCTAGAAAATGAATATAGGGCCTATTTATAGGTTAGAAACCATTGGAAGAAGATAAGGATCAAAAACTGCCTTTTCTGGAATTTTACCGACGGCGATCCGGATTGGAATTTGCGATCCGGATCGCAGAAGCAAGAAAGACGATTTCCAGAAAATCAAGGGTTCGGGATCCGGATCGTAATCCCCGATCCGGATCGTTCATACAGTTTTACCAGAACATCATGTTCGGGATCCGGATTGCAAGTCCTGATCCGGATCGAGGAAGCAAACAGGTAAAACCAGTGTTCGGGATCCGGATCAGAGGAGGCTGCGATCCGGATTGAACCAGTGTATGAACAACACCCTTCGGGATCCGGATTGCAAGCACGATCCGGATCCTGAACATGTCCCATGTCCAGTTTTTGATGTTTATGCAATTAAAACCTCTTCCAGGTGTTTCTACACTATAAGAAGTATTCGGATCACCAAAATCTTTAGTTAAACGTACCTGATCCTTTTGAATTCTTCTTTCTTGAGATTGAGGTATATGATCCAAAGTTTCTTCATCTTCAATCTTCAAGACTTAATACATTCACGAAATACGCCAACTCAAATTCCGTAACAATCTCCCCCTTTGGCGGTTTCGTGACAAAACACAAATCCACAAAAGAAAATTCAAAAAGATATTTTTGTTGCTATCACCATACAACAAAAATTTACAATGGAGATCCAAAATTAAAAACATGAGATAAACTCCTAAAACAGACTCTAGACTTAGACATCTGTACTCTCTGCACAAAGAAATCATTCTTGACAAAAAAATCGTTAGATACCTCAAGAATTGAAACATACAAAACCAAGTACAGAGATAGAGTTTATTCTCATCATGACATTTGAGAATTCAGATATGTGAAAGAATCATAGTTAAAAACCAACATATCTTCTAAGCAATCAAAAACCAAATGTCACAAAGTGTTAGTCCAATCATCAACTTGTTAGTCATATTACATGCCCAAATAGTTAGTCGAATAGTTAGTAGGAGCATGCACAAATCACAAGATAAAAACAAAGTTGAAGTTGGAGTCATACTTACCTTAATGATCACCAATTCACATCATTCATCATTGTATCATTGTTCAAAGTTCTCTCTAACTCTCTCTAATTCTCTCCCCCTTTTTGTCACAAAACAAAGCCAAAGATTACAAAACAAAGGGAGTTAAAAAGATAAACAAAAGTTAAATACCTGCAAAAAGCAAAGATCAAATTGAAAAACCTACAAAGTTAGAGCAAAACGATTAAAACATAAAGTTACTCCTGAGAGTCGGAGTCATCGGATGTTGTGCATCCCATTTTAGCAAACAACTTCTTCACTAGTTTCTTCACTGATGAGACGGACTTATTCAGAGTGATTTGTGAAGCAGTGAGGATTTCCATCTCATTTTTCATAGTATGAAGATCTCCTCTCATTTCAGTGAACTCAGCAGATATACGTTCCTGTTCATTTGACAGCCGCTGTTGTTCTTTAAAGATAGAGGTGACAGAGGCATCATCGTCAGAGGTGGATGGAGGTGCCTGCTGTGAAGGAGGAACTGGGGCTGTGGAAGTAGTTGCTTGGGGTCGAGCTCGTTGCCGGATTGGAGGAGATGGAGGATCATCTTGTTTGTCGATAGAGACTTTACAATCGTTGTTTCATTGATCGTCCCCAAACTATACATGTAAGAGCTCGCGCTTGTATCCACATTAAACTTCTTAAGGATGCGCATGATAATCATTGGGTATGGTAGTCGCTCTGTGGGGTGAGAGTGTTCGACATACCGCGTCATCCTATTCCAAATGAGATACGGAATGTTCATGTTTGCTCCCATCAAAATGGTCGGGTTTCCAAGAAGATAGAGAAAGAGCATTCTATCCCATCGAAGGACTTTCGTGTTCATATTGGGAAGAATGTTATAACAGACAATGAAGTTTATGTACTTGTACTCTTTCTTAAGTTCTTTGGAGAAAACAGAATTGCCGGCAGACAAAGTTTCCGGAACGCAGATTCCATTAACTACAACTCTCCACGAGTTGGGGTTGAAGCTCTGAGTCTTCAGGTAGTGGAGTCCATCAGATCTTGCTTTCATATTAAGCACCTCTCCAATCAGTTGGGGAGTGACTTTGATCTTGATACCTTTAACCACGGTATGAAATTCTCGTCGTCCGTCCTCATGATCAATTAGACTCGTAGCATTCTGATAAAACATCCGAACTGAGTGTGGACAGTACCCAGTTTTTTCAGGAAGTTGCAAATTGGAGCAAGCCCGACTTGGTCAAACAGAACTCCAAACTCTGCAGATCGATTCTTCATCTGTTGGACATTAACATGTCTTTCCCCAATGCATTCCCTCTTTTCAAAATCTTTGATTCTTGTGGAGCTAATGAATTCCGGAGGGGGGCTGGCTAGCAATTGGTTCCTCAATTGAAATTCCCTGAGCACTGCCTCTCTTTCTTTCACCAGTTTTCGTTCTTGTTCTGATGTGGCTTGGTTCCATGGGAGATTTTCCCTTTTCTGCAGCAGTAGGAGGAGCCTTTGTCGTCTTTGAGGCTTCTGCAGGTGCTTTCCCTTTGGATACAATAGGGACATCTTCCTCAATCTCTAGGTTATCCCAGTCAATCGATTCCGTTTCCGAATCCGTGTCGGAATCATTTTCAGCTCGCTTGGTTCTCTTGGCCCTTTTTGGTTTGGCAGTATCCTTCACATGGACCATGGCAGCAAGTAAGAAAATGATCCAGGTGATCACCATTGCTGACAGTGCTTTGAGTTTTAGAGAAAGTGTCCTGTGAAAAACCAACTCAAGAACACATGAAAAATCGTCAATTTTGAAAAATTTGAAAAATTGTACCTAGACAATCATAATCATGTAGAGAAGCCAAGAATCAAATTAGTTTTCCAAAAAGAATTTTAAAAATAGATCAATTCCATGATTTTCAAAAATTCCTCTTTTATGCCCTAAACCAGAATTTTTAGAAATCGAAGCCTAAAAACTCGTTTATCTTGAGAAAAACCAGCATAAAAGCAAAACTAATTAACCCTAAGTTCTTATTTCAGAAGAAATTTGATCAAAAACAACTCACAAACGAAAAAGATCCAAGATTTCAACTCACGTTTGATGAAAAACTGTGAAAAACCGAGTTTTGATCAATAAAACTTACTTGAATCCGAAGAACTTTGAGTTTGGAAGCTCCAAAATGCAAGAAATCTAGAGAGAGAAACTCTAGAGACTTGAGAACAAAAGATTAGGGTAAAAGAAATCAAATCCTCTTTGTTCTTATAAAAACCCTAGCCGTGATCCGGATCGGATCGAGAATGTGATCCGGATCGGCTACCCGCAGGAAGAATCCTGCGTTCGGGATCCGGATCACTTACCCGATCCGGATCGGCTTCAACTTTTTCTTCAGAAAAATTCAGAAAAATTCCATAAAATCCAGAAAAAGTATGTAAGCACTTTACCATGTCAACTTTAAACAAAATCATCGTTTCATACAACAAGAAATAGATTATACAAAATCTATCAAAAATATCCAAAAATGAAACGAAAATTTACGAAAGTTAAAACACTTAAAGTTGAACAACTTCAATTACATCTATCCTGATCTTATGTGTAATGCCTTTATCAAATCATCAATTTTGGTAAAGAAAATGAAATACCAAGATCAATAGATGTTTGAAATCCCAGATAAGTTAGATAATATATCTAGACAATCTGTTGAAGGAGTGGCTCTTTGAGCATCTTTTATAAAAATCCCACCTTATACCAACCATGAAATACGACTGAGTCAAGTATTTCAATATGAATTTCATCAACATTTTTAAAACAAAAATTTGCTTTTCATTCATGGAGTATCTTTTTCTTTCTTTCATTTTCTCCATGTGGTGGTAGTTTTCACACTCCTCATTGGGATGTAACTCTTTCCACATCTTTTGAGCATTTTACATTTCATTGACTCCCCCTCAATTGGCTATCAATTATTTAATATATAAGGTATTCAACCAAACCATTGATCTCGAATTCATACTCGACTAAGCAATCAAATATGATAATGACTATACCAAGAGATCATTGAGAGAGAAATTGACTTTGATCACTTAAAAGATGGTTTAATTAACGTAAATGATCATTGCAACATTGAAATATTATGATATCAAAAGCATAATAAATTTCTAAATGCATAAAAGGATGCAATTAAAGTCAATTATGATTTATGCTCAATTAATGTCCTATGTACAAAACATAGATAAAGAACAAAACAAAAACAAAAAAACAAAACCTAACCTAAGCAAAGGTTTCAAAAGAGTTTATTTCAAGGAAAGCATGCCAATTGCTTTACGCAAGTGAATAAAACGTTTTTGATCCAAAGGTTTTGTTAAGATATCAGCTAATTGATCCTCAGTTGAAATATATGACAGTTGAAGAATGTTTGATTCAACTAGCTCTCTAAGAAAATGATATCTAAGTTCAATATGTTTTGTTCTAGAGTGCAACACAGGGTTTTTGAAATGTTAATAGCACTAGTGTTGTCACATAAAATGGTTACCGAAGTTGTTGAAATCCGGAAATCGCTCAACACGCTTTTCATCCAAATCAATTGGGTTGAACAACTTCCTGCAGAAATGTACTCCGCTTCGGCAGTCGAGAGTGCTATGCAATTCTGCTTTTTACTGTGCCATGCAACAAGGCAATGGCCAAGATAGAAGCATGCACCACTCGTGCTTTTCCGGTCATCCACTGATCCAGCCCAATCGGCATCTGAGTATCCAACAATATCCAAAGTCGTTCCCATAGGATACCAAATTCCGAAATTGATTGTACCTTTGATATACCGGATGATCCGTTTCACCGCTTTCAGGTGAACCTCCTTCGGTGCTGATTGATATCTCGCACAAATCCCAACACTGAAGGATATATCCGGGCGACTAGCCGTGAGATATAGTAGACTTCCAATCATACTGCGATACAGTTTCTCGTCTACATTCTCACTATGTGATTCACTTCCAAGTCCCTTATGGCTAGTTCCCATTGGAGTTGGAAAATCCTTAGAATTTTCAAGATCAAACTTTTTGACCAACTCCAGTGCATACTTGGATTGACACAAGTGAATTCCTTCATCGTTTTGTTTAACTTGTAATCCAAGAAAATAAGTCAATTCGCCCATCATGGACATCTCAAATTCGCTTTCCATGGTCTCCGCGAATTTAGAAGCATCATTATCTCTTGTTGCTCCAAATACAATGTCATCGACATAGATTTGTGCAACTATGAAATTGTTTTGATAATGCTTCACAAAGAGAGTCCTGTCAGCTCCCCCTCGAGTGTAGCCCTTTTCCAAAAGGTGCTTTGTCAACCTTTCGTACCATGCTCGCGGTGCTTGTTTCAGACCGTAAAGAGCCTTTTTCAGACGAAAAACATGGTTAGGTAGTTTATGATCCACAAAACCTTTCGGTTGAGCCACATAAACTTCCTCATTTAAAAACCCATTTAAAAAGGCGCTCTTAACGTCCATTTGAAATAATTTGATTTTAAAATGACAAGCAATCGCAAACAATATACGAATGGACTCGAGTCTAGCTACAGGGGCGAAAGTTTCATCAAAGTCTATACCTTCTACTTGAGAGTAGCCTTGAGCAACTAACCTTGCTTTGTTCCTGATGATAGTACCTTCTTCATTTTTCTTGTTCTTGAAGATCCATTTGGTACCTATCACATTGTGTTGCTTCGGAGGCTTCGTTAATTCCCAGACTTTGTTTCGCTCGAATTGATGGAGCTCTTCCTGCATTGCTTTAATCCAGTAATCATCTTGGAGAGCTTCATCAACATTCTTTGGTTCGATTTGAGATACATAGCATGCAAATCCGCAAACCAATTGTCTCCGTGTTCTAACTCCTTCTTGTGGATCTCCAATGATGTTCGATTCAGGGTGATCCTTGGAGATGCGTAACGTTTGAGGTAGAGGAGTAGACGGAGGTACACGAGATGATTCCTGCACATCAGATGAACTTGAAGAACCGTTAGATGCATCATTATTATCGAAAGAATTGTTAGAAGAAGATGCATTAGCAGGTGTATCATCATCAAGAGAGATATCGAGGGTAGATTTTTCAGATTCAAAGTGAAAAGCTTCATCTACCTTAACATTTATCGATTCTACGATCGTCTTAGATTCTAAGTTAAAAACTCGATATGCTCTACTGTTTGTAGAATAACCTAAGAAAATCCCTTCGTCACTTCGAGAGTCAAATTTTCCAAGATTTTCGCGATCACGTAAAATAAAACACCGACTCCCAAAGATACGAAAATATTTGATGTTAGGTTTTCTACAAAACCATAGTTCATATGGTGTATTCAAAGTCCCCGGGCGCAAATACACTCGATTGATAACATAGACAGCAGTGTTCACCGCTTCAGCCCAAAAATATAAAGGTAAGTTCCGGCTATGAAGCATAACACGTGCCATCTCCTGTACGACCCTGTTTTTGCGCTCGACTACACCATTTTGTTGAGGTGTGTAAGGTGCAGAGAATTCATGTTTAATGCCGTTAGAAGTGCAAAAATCAATGAATTTGGAATTTATGAATTCCCCACCTCTATCACTCCTAACTCGAGTAATCCTTTCATTCTTTTCAATCATAATACGATTGCAAATTTCGAGAAAAGAATCAAAGGTATCAGCTTTTTCTTTTAAAAATGCTACCCAAGTATATCTAGAAAAATCATCAACCAATAAGAAAATATACCATTTACCTCCCAGAGATGGTTGACGAGTTGGCCCCATTAAGTCCATATGCAAAAGTTCCAAAGGCCGTTTTGTACCTATGTGGTTCAAGTTCTTGTGTGCAGTCCTAGACTGTTTTCCCTTTTGGCAACCGCCACACACAAGGTTTTGTTCAAAAGAAAGTTTCGGAACCCCCTTGACCACATCTTTGTTTGAAATTCTAGCAAGTTCCTTAAAGTTTATGTGACCTAGCCTTTCATGCCAAAGTGTTTCATTTTTCAAAGATGCTAGGTTACATTTTTCAGAAATCTTAGAGGAACTACATAACAATTGTTTTCTGATCTAACCCCCTTTAAAAAGAAAGCATGGTTCATGTCAGTTACAGTGCATTTATCAGATGAAAAATTAACTGAATAACCACTATCACAAGTTGACTTATGCTTATGAGGTTAGTCTTAAGGCCATGAACAAATAACACATTATCTAGAACCGGGCCATCTGGAATAGCTACCGTTCCCTTTCCAACAATTTTGGAAGACCGACCATCTCCGAAAACAACAAGTCCTCCGGAGTTTTTCTCAAATGTTTGAAAACAGTTTTTATCGCCGGTCATATGACGGGAACACCCGCTATCCAGATACCAAGACGAACTATCATATGCATGCAAGGAAACATTGGTAACAAGACAAGGGAAAATTTCACCTTTGCGCACCCAAACCTTTTTGGAATGCGTCGGTAATGATCGTGAAGTTGATCTCCTAGGTGAAAGCGTCTTGCTTGAAGAATTGCTGCTCCTCGATGATGTCGTCTTGAGCGGTGTACTACCAAGGCTCTTTTCCTTCAAATGATTGCATTTGATTTCCGAGGAATCACCTTTTGGTAGTCATTGCAAGAGGTGCTTGAGGTGTGCGTTTGGCTCCCGTCTTGCAATTTCTCCTTATGTGCCCTGAAATGCCACAACGAAAACATACCTTAGATCTTGACGATCCCGAGGAGGATGTAGTAGGTTTGTTGTCGTTGCTTGTCGTGAATTCCGGTGTCGGAGGAGGAGATACCGACTGAGGCACAAATACTGTCCCACTCGAACTTGGAATGTCTCCAGTTTGAGTGTATCCGAGGCCGAACTTGTTTGTTTGACCAAGACCAAGAAGTCTGTCCAACTTACTCCTTCCAGAAGAAAATCTCTTTAAGTCATCCTTCAGTTGGCGTATGGTCTCCGTCATTTCCAATTTTTCCTGTCGAGCCTCGCCGTTGAGCTTCAAGAAGTAATTCGCTTTGTTCACCATATCTACATAACTCTTCTCGAAATGCTCATTGGACTCTTGAAGGGAAACATTTGTTTTAATCAGATTGTCCCTTTCCACTTCAAGATCGGTTGAGAGAGAGGTTACCCTTTTTACTTCTTCTTCGAGATCCTGCAATCTCCCTTTCAACCCCTTGTTTTGTTTAGCCAGTTTCTTTGAATCCCTCAAAAGTCTGTGGTAGGCTAAAACAAAATCTTCACCTTCCGAATTATCTGATTCATCGTCCGTTGCAATCTTTTCAACAGTGGAGTTGGACAAGGAGTCGGATGTACTTGCCATTAAGCACATGAAGGGTGAAGATGTAGTGGACGCGTGGAAAGCTGTCGCGTTGTCTTCTTCATCACTTGACGATGACTCATTTGACGTGGAGTTGTCATCCCAAGTGACGACTTGCATCGCCTTCTTCTTTGCCGGATTCTTGTTGGGACATTCCGTTGCAATGTGGCCGTAGCCTCGACATTTGAAGCACTGAACTTGTCCCTCTGAACTTTTCTTATCCTTTGAGAAGTTCTCTTGCTTTCTTGACTTGTAGCTTGAAGACCTTTGCCTTTCTTCGACTTTCCGAAGGATGGAGTTTTGCTTGAATTACCCCTTCGAAAGTTGCGGCGAAACTTCCTTGTCAAGAGAGCGAGCTGCTTCTCAAAGTCCTCCATAGAAAGGTTCTCGTCGTCGTCCGAGGAGGATGAATCCGCGTCTTCTTCTTTAGTTGATTTCAATGCGTAACCTGAAGACTTAGAAGAGGATGCCTTTCCAGAAGAATAGTTAGTAGGAAATGTCATTTCATAAGTTTGTAAAGCACCTACTAATTCTTCTACACGCATTTCGTCCGGGTGTTTAATTGTTTCAATGGCTGCGACCTTCGGGCGAAATCGTTCAGGAAGAGTTCTTAGAATTTTTCTTACAACTTTAAATTCTGGAATCTTCTCTCCCAAGTTAGCACATGAGTTTACGATGTCTTGCAATCGTGTGTAATAGTCAGTGAAAGATTCATTCTCTGCCATAGAGATAGAGTCAAACTTGCTCGTAAGCATTTGCAGTTTCTGAATCTTCACAAGGTTAGTTCCCTCATGCGTAACTTGAAGAACATCCCAGATTTCTTTCGCAGTCTCACATGCCGAGACGCGAGAGAACTCAGTTTGTGACAAAGCATTAAATAGAGCATTAATTCCTTTGCCATTGTAAGAAGATAATCTATCTCTTCCTTGGTCCATTTCGACCTAGGTTTTAAGGTGCGAACATCATCTAAAATTTCAGTTGGATTAGACCATCCTAATTCAATTGATTGCCACACCCTTTCGTCGATGGAAATTAAAAAGGCTTTCATCCGTACTTTCCAGTACGCATAATTTGTT
This sequence comes from Tillandsia fasciculata, assembly GCA_029168755.2. Lineage (NCBI taxonomy): Eukaryota > Viridiplantae > Streptophyta > Magnoliopsida > Poales > Bromeliaceae > Tillandsia > Tillandsia fasciculata. The sequence continues at coordinate 1,410 of JAQOTM010000213.1, read as the reverse complement.
CCATCAAAGAAAGGGGGTCGATTGATGTTTCCACCTTCAACCATTGTTTACAACCCTATTCCCGCTCTGATACCACTTGTTGGGTTATAGGTAATATGGATCTAAATAGGGGAAAAAACACCTAGAGGGGGGTGAATAGGTGTAAACAATAAACACTCAAAAATCATTGCGCAATAAAACCCAATGCGGAAAAATAAAAGAACACGCAAGATTTTTACGTGGAAAAACTCCAAACCGGAGTAAAAAACCACGGGACCGATAACACGGCGAAATCCACTAGAATTAACACACGTACAAGGTGATATAACGTACTCACAGACGACTCAACCTTTTACCATACGCTCCTAGTAGATCTTCCCGCTCGCTCCACGACGCTTCTCGAATCCACGATCTGCGCCCAACGCTGAATCCACAGCGTCCAACGTCGAGTCCACGACGTCCAACCGAATCCACGGTCTTCACCCAGTGGCACGCTTCGAATCCACGAACGTACCTCGCTCCGAATCCACGAGAGCGGTTGCACCTTGAATCCACAAGGCCACGCGAGTCCACGCGCCGATTTGGGGTAAATCGTTGTTTTTTGGGTGGTGATGATCCGCCGAATACTTAGATCAAAGATAGATCGGAAATACCATCTAAGTATTCATTGATTTGATTCTACTCAAAATGTGAGTATGGAAAACCTAGAATCAAATCAATCAATATAGATGAAGAAACATAGAATGAATCTATTGATTTCCTTTCTTCTCTATATGTGGATCTTTCCGTTAAAATGATATTTGATAATGACGGCTCTATTTCCTTACCCTAGAAAATGAATATAGGGTCTATTTATAGGTTAGAAACCATTGGAAGAAGATAAGGATCAAAAACAAACCTTTTCTGGAATTTTACCGACGGCGATCCGGATTGGAATTACTGCGATCCGGATCGCGAAGCAAGAAAGACGATTTCCAGAAAAACAAGGGTTCGGGATCCGGATCACAAAGTCCGATCCGGATCGTTCATACAGTTTTACCAGAACATCAATGTTCGGGATCCGGATTGCAAGTCCTGATCCGGATCGAGGAAGCACACAGGTAAAACCAGTGTTCGGGATCCGGATCAGAGGATGCTGCGATCCGGATTGAACCAGTGTATGAACAACACCCTTCGGGATCCGGATTGCAAGCACGATCCGGATCCTGAACATGTCCCATGTCCAGTTTTTGATGTTTATGCAATTAAAACCTCTTCCAGGTGTTTCTACACTATAAGAAGTATTCGGATCATCAAAATCTTTAGTTAAACGTACCTGATCCTTTTGAATTCTTCTTTCTTGAGATTGAGGTATATGATCCAAAGTTTCTTCATCTTCAATCTTCAAGACTTAATACATTCACGAAATACGCCAACTCAAATTCCGTAACC
>JAQOTM010001298.1:0-44389 GCA_029168755.2 Tillandsia fasciculata | reverse complement strand
TGTTGGGTTATAAGTAATTGGATCTAAATAGGGGAAAAAACACCTAGAGGGGGGTGAATAGGTGTAAACAATAAACACTCAAAAATCATTGCGCTATAAAACCCAATGCGGAAAAATAAATGAACACGCAAGATTTTTACGTGGAAAAACTCCAAACCGGAGTAAAAAACCACGGGACCGATAACACGGCGAAATCCACTAGAATTAAACACGTACAAGGTGATATAACGTACTCACAGACGACTCAACCTCTTACCATACGCTCCTAGTAGATCTTCTCCGCTCGCTCCACGACGCTTCTCGAATCCACGATCCGCGCCCAACGCTGAATCCACAGCGTCCAACGTCGAGTCCACGACGTCCGACCGAATCCACGGTCTTCACCCAATACTACGCTTCGAATCCACGAACGTAGTTGCACCTTGAATCCACAAGGCCACGCGAGTCCACGCGCCGATTTAGGGTAAATCGTTGTTTGTTTGGGTGGTGATGATCCGCCGAATACTTAGATTAGAAATAGATCGGAAATACCATCTAAGTATTCATTGATTTGATTCTACTCAAAATGTGAGTATGGAAAACCTAGAATCAAATCAATCAATATAGATGAAGAAACATAGAATAAATTCTATTGATTTCCTTTCTTCTCTATATGTGGATCTAGGGCTTTATAAGATGATATTTGATTATGACGGCTCTATGTGGATGCCCTAGAAAAATAATTAGGGTCTATTTATAGGTTAGAAACCATTGGAAGAATATACGGATCAAAAACAAACCTTTTCTGGAAAATTTACGGACGGCGATCCGGATCGAGATTAGTGCGATCCGGATCGTCGTAACAAAAATGACGATTCCAGAAATCCATGGGTTCGGGATCCGGATCACAAAGTCCGATCCGGATCGTTCATGCAATTCACCAAACTTTCATGTTCGGGATCCGGATCGTGATGGTCTAGGATCCGGATTGAAATTGCCAATGAACAAACACCCTTCGGGATCCGGATTGCCGAGCACGATCCGGATCCTGAACATGTCCCATGTCCAGTTTTTGATGTATATGCAATAAAACTTTCTTCCAGGTGTTTCTACACTACAAGAAGTATTCGGATCACCAAGAATCTTTAGTTAAACATACCTGATCCTTTTGAATTCTTCTTTCTTGAGATTGAGGTATATGATCCAAAGTTCTTTCATCTTCAATCTTCAAGACTCAATACTTTCACGAAATACGCCAACTCAAATTCCGTAACAATCTCCCCCTTTGGCGGTTTCGTGACAAAACACAAATCCACAAAAGAAAATTCAAAAAGATATTTTTGTTGCTATCACCATACAACAAAAATTTACAATGGAGATCCAAAATTTAAAATACATGAGATAAACTCCTAAAACAGACTCTAGACTTAGACATCTGTAATCTCTGCACAAACAAAGCATTCTTGACAAACAAAAGCGTTAGATACCTCAAGAATTGAAATATACAAAACCAAGTACAGAGATAGAGTTTATTCTCATCATGACATTTGAAGAATTCAGATATGTAAGAGAATCATAGTTAAAAACCAACATATCTTCTAAGCATTCAAGAACCAAATGTCACAAACTGTTAGTCCAACATCAACTTGTTAGTCATATTACATGCCCAAATAGTTAGTCGAATAGTTAGTATAGAGGCATGCCACAAATCACAAGAGAAAAACCAAAGTTGAGTTGAAGTCATACTTACCTTGATATTCACAAAGTTCACATCATTCATTGTTCAAAGTTCGCTCTAACTCTCTCCCCCTTTTTGTCACAAATAAGCCAAAAATCACAAAACAAAAGAGAGTTTAAACAAGAAATAAACATGAAAAGTGAAAAACCTGCAAAAATCAAAAGAAGATTAGAACAAAGATTTACTCCTGAGAGTCGGAGTCATCAGATGTTGTGCATCCCATTTTAGCAAACATCTTCTTCACTAGTTTCTTCACTGATGAGACTGACTTAGTCAAAGTGACCTGTGAAGCTGTGATGATTTCCAGCTCCTTTTTCACAACTTGAATCTCTCCTTTCATCTCAGTGAACTCAGCAGACATGCGCTCTTGTTCATTGGAGAGTCGTTGTTGTTCTTTAAATATTGAGCTGACAGAGGCATCATCATCAGAGGTGGATGGAGGTGCCTGCTGTGATGGAGGAACAGGGGCTGTAGAAGTAGTTGCTTGTGGTCGAGCTCTTTGTCGAATTGGAGGAGATGGAGGATCATCCTGCTTTGTCGATAGAGACTTTACAATCGTTGTCTCATTAATGGTCCCCAAACTATACATGTAAGAGCTCGCGCTTGTATCCACTTTAAACTTCTTAAGGATGCGCATGATTATCATTGGGTATGGTAGTCTCTCTGTGGGGTGAGAGTGTTCGACATACCGCGTCATCCTAGCCCAAATGAGATAAGGAATGTTCAAGTTTGCTCCCATTGCTGCGGTTGGGTTCCCAAGAAGATAAAGAAATAACATTCTATCCCATCGAAGAACCTTTGTATTCATATTGGGAAGAATGTTGTAGCAAACAATGAAGTTGATATACTTATACTCTTTTCGAAGCTCTTTAGAAAATACCGAATTTCCGGTAGACAAAGTATCCGGAAGGCAAATTCCATTGACTACAACTCTCCAAGAGTTTTCTGTGAAGACTTGAGTCTTCAGATAATGAAGTCCATCAGATCTAGCTTTCATACTGAGCACCTCTCCAATCAGTTGGGGAGTGACTTTGATTTTGATACCTTTAACCAAAGTATGAAATTCTCGACGTCCGTCAACATGATCAGTTAGACTTGCAGCATTCTGATAAAACATCCGAACTGAATGTGGACAATACCCAGTCGATTCCGGAAAGTTGCAAATGGGACCGAGACCAACTTGATTATATAAAGTCCCAAAAGCTGCAGAGCGTTCCATCATTGGTTTGACATTGACATGTCTCTCGCCAATGCATTCTCTTTTCTCAAAATCCTTGATTCTCGTGGAGCTAATGAATTCCTGAGGAGGAGGCTGGCTAGCAATTGGTTCTTCAATTGAAATTCCCTTTGCACTGCCTCTTTTTCTTGCACCAGTTTTCGTTCTTGTTGTAATTTGACTTGGTTCCATTGGGGCTTTTCCTTTTTCAGCTGCAGTAGGCTTTGAAGCTTCAGCAGGTGCTTTCCCTTTAGAGATAATGGGGACATCTTCCTCGATCTCGAGGTTATCCCAGTCTATTGAATCCGTCTCCGAATCCGTATCGGAATCATTCTGAGCTCTTTTAGTCCTCTTAGCCTTCTTAGGCTTTGCAGCGTCCTTGACATGGACCATGGCAGCAAGTAGGAAAATAACCAATGTGATCACCATTTTGAATGCTAGTGAGAAATGTATCCTGTGAACACCGACTCAAGAACACATGAAAAATTGTCAATTTTGAAAAATTTGAAACATTGTACCTAGACAATCATAATCATGTAGAGAAGCTAAGAATCAAATTAGTTTTGCAAAAAGAATTTTAAAAATAGATCAATCGCATGATTTTCAAAAATTCCTCTTTTATGCCCTAAAACCAAATTTTTAGAAATCGAAGCCTAAAAACTCGTTAATCAGTAAAAACCCAGCATAAAAGCAAAACTAATCGACCCAGAGTTCTTATTTCAAAAGAAATTTGATCAAAAACCATTCACAAACGAAAAAGATCCATGATTTCTACTCACGTTTGATGAAAAAATATAAAAACTGTGAAAAACCGAGATTTGATCAACAAAACTTACTTGTAATTGAAGAACTTTGAGTTTGGAAGCTCCAAGATGCAAGAAATCTAGAGAGAGAAACTCTAGAAGCTTGAGAACAAAAGATTAGGGTAAAAGAAATCAAATCCTCTTTGTTCTTTATAAACCCTAGCCGTGATCCGGATCGGATCGAGAATGTGATCCGGATCGGCTACCCGCAGGAAGAATCCTGCGTTCGGGATCCGGATCACTTACTCCGATCCGGATCGGCTTCAACTTTTTCTCCAGAAAATTTTGGAAAAATTCCATAAAATCCAGAAAAAGTATGTAAGCACTTTAGCATATCAACTTTAAACAAAAATCATCGTTTCATACAACAAGAAATAGATTATGCAAAATCTACAAAAATACTCAAAAATGAAACGAAAATTTACGAAAATTAAAACACTTAAAGTTGAACAACTTCAATCACATCTATCCTGATCTTATGTGTAATGCCTTTATCAAATCATCAATTTTGGTAAAGAAAATGAAATACCAAGATCAATAGATGTTTGAAATCCCAGATAAGTTAGATAATATATCTAGACAATCTGTTGAAGGAGTGGCTCTTTGAGCATCTTTTATCAAAAATCCCACCTTATACCAACCATGAAATACGACTGAGTCAAGTATTTCAATATGCATTTCATCAATATTTTTAAAACAAAAATTTGCTTTGCATTCATGGAGTATCTTTTTCTTTCTTTCATTTTCTCCATGTGGTGGTAGTTTTCACACTCCTCATTGGGATGTAACTCTTTCCACATCTTTTGAGCATTTTACATTTCTTTGACTCCCCCTCAATTGGCTATCAATTATTTAATATATAAGGTATTCAACCAAAAATTGATCTCGCATTCATACTCGACTAAGCAATCAAATATGATAATGACTATACCAAGAGATCATTGAGAGAGAAATTGACTTTGATCACTTAAAAGATGGTTTAATGAACGTAAATGATCATTGCAACATTGAAATATTATGATATCAAAAGCATAATAAATTTCTAAATGCACAAAAGGATGCAATTAAAGTCAATTATGGTTTATGCTCAATTAATGTACTATGTACAAAACATAGATAGAGAACAAAACAAAAACAAAAACAAAACCTAACCTAAGCAAAGGTTTCAAAAAGAGATTATTTCAAGGAAAGCATGCCAATTGCTTTACGCAAGTGAATAAAACGTTTTTGATCCAAAGGTTTTGTTAAGATATCAGCTAATTGATCCTCAGTTGAAATGTATGACAGTTGAAGAATATTTGATTCAACTAGCTCTCTAAGAAAATGATATCTAAGTTCAATATGTTTTGTTCTAGAGTGCAACACAGGGTTTTTTGAAATGTTAATAGCACTAGTGTTGTCACATAAAATGGTTACCGAAGTTGCTGAAATCCGGAAATCGCTCAACACGCTTTTCATCCAAATCAATTGGGTTGAACAACTTCCTGCAGAAATGTACTCCGCTTCGGCAGTCGAGAGTGCTATGCAATTCTGCTTTTTACTGTGCCATGCAACAAGGCAATGGCCAAGATAGAAGCATGCACCACTCGTGCTTTTCCGGTCATCCACTGATCCAGCCCAATCGGCATCTGAGTATCCAACAATATCCAAACTTGTTCCCATAGGATACCAAATTCCGAAACTGATTGTACCTTTGATATATCGGATGATCCGCTTCACCGCTTTCAGGTGAACCTCCTTCGGTGCTGATTGATATCTCGCGCAAATCCCAACACTGAAGGATATATCCGGGCGACTAGCCGTGAGATATAGTAGACTTCCAATCATACTGCGATACAGTTTCTCGTCTACATTCTCACTATGTGATTCACTTCCAAGTCCCTTATGGCTAGTTCCCATTGGAGTTGGAAAATCCTTAGAATTTTCTAGATCAAATTTTTGACCAACTCCATTGCATACTTGGATTGACACAAGTGAATACCTTCATCGTTTTGTTTAACTTGTAATCCAAGAAAATAAGTTAATTCGCCCATCATGGACATCTCAAATTCGCTTTCCATGGTCTCCGCGAATTTGGAAGCATCATTATCTCTTGTTGCGCCAAAAACAATGTCATCGACATAGATTTGAGCAACTATGAAATTGTTTTGATAATGCTTCACAAAGAGAGTCCTGTCAGCTCCCCCTCGAGTGTAGCCCTTTTCCAAAAGGTGCTTTGTCAACCTTTCGTACCATGCTCGCGGTGCTTGTTTCAGACCGTAAAGAGCCTTTTTCAGACGAAAAACATGGTTAGGTAGTTTATGATCCACAAAACCTTTCGGTTGAGCCACATAAACTTCCTCATTTAAAAACCCATTTAAAAAGGCGCTCTTAACGTCCATTTGAAATAATTTGATTTTAAAATGACAAGCTATCGCAAATAAGATACGAATGGACTCGAGTCTAGCTACAGGGGCGAAAGTTTCATCAAAGTCTATACCTTCTACTTGAGAGTAGCCTTGAGCAACTAACCTTGCTTTGTTCCTGATGATAGTACCATCTTCATTTTTCTTGTTCTTGAAAATCCATTTGGTACCTATCACATTGTGTTGCTTCGGAGGCTTCGTTAATTCCCAGACTTTGTTTCGCTCGAATTGATGGAGCTCTTCCTGCATTGCTTTAATCCAGTAGTCATCTTGAAGAGCTTCATCGACATTCTTTGGTTCGATTTGAGATACATAGCATGCAAATCCGCAAACCAATTGTCTCCGTGTTCTAACTCCTTCTTGTGGGTCTCCAATGATGTTCGATTCAGGATGATCCTTGGAGATGCGTAACGTTTGAGGTAGAGGAGTAGACGGAGGTACACGAGATGATTCCTGCACATCAGATGAACTTGAAGAACCGTTAGATGCATCAACATTATTATCGAAAGAATTGTTAGAAGAAGATGCATTAGCAGGTGTATCATCATCAAGAGAGATATCGAGGGTAGATTTTTCAGATTCAAAATGAAAAGCTTCATCTACCTTAACATTTATCGATTCTACGATCGTCTTAGATTCTAAGTTAAAAACTCGATATGCTCTGCTGTTTGTAGAATAACCTAAGAAAATCCCTTCGTCACTTCGAGAGTCAAATTTTCCAAGATTTTCGCGATCACGCAAAATAAAACACCGACTCCCAAAGATACGAAAATATTTGATGTTAGGTTTTCTACAAAACCAAAGTTCATATGGTGTATTCAATGTCCCCGGGCGCAAATACACGCGATTAATAACATAAACAGCAGTGTTCACCGCTTCAGCCCAAAAATAAAAAGGTAAGTTCCGGCTATGAAGCATAACACGTGCCATTTCCTGTACGACCCTGTTTTTGCGCTCGACTACACCATTTTGTTGAGGTGTATAAGGTGCAGAGAATTCATGTTTAATGCCGTTAGAAGTGCAAAAATCAATGAATTTGGAATTTATGAATTCCCCACCTCTATCACTTCTAACTCGAGTAATCCTATCATTCTTTTCAGTCATAATACGATGGCAGATTTCGAGAAAAGAATCAAAGGTATCAGCTTTTTCTTTTAAAAATGCTACCCAAGTATATCTAGAAAAATCATCAACCAATAAGAAAATATACCATTTACCTCCCAGAGATGGTTGACGAGTTGGCCCCATTAAGTCCATATGCAAAAGTTCCAAAGGCCGTTTTGTACCTATGTGGTTCAAGTTCTTGTGTGCAGTCCTAGACTGTTTTCCTTTTTGGCAACCGCCACACACAATGTTTTGTTCAAAAGAAAGTTTTGGAACCCCCTTGACCACATCTTTGTTCGAAATTCTAGCAAGTTCCTTAAAGTTTATGTGACCTAGCCTTTCATGCCAAAGTGTTTCATTTTTCAAAGATGCTAGGTTACATTTTTCAGAAATCTTATGAGGAACTACATAACAATTGTTTTCTGATCTAACCCCTTTTAAAAAGAAAGCATGGTTCTGTCAGTTACAGTACATTTATCAGATGAAAAATTAACTGAATAACCACTATCACAAAGTTGACTTATGCTTATGAGGTTAGTCTTAAGGCCATGAACAAATAACACATTATTTAGAACCGGGCCATCTGGAATAGCTACCGTTCCCTTTCCAACAATTTTGGAAGACCGACCATCTCCGAAAACAACAAGTCCTCCGGAGTTTTTCTCAAATGTTTGAAAACAGTTTTTGTCACCGGTCATGTGACGGGAACACCCGCTATCCAGATACCAAGACGAACTATCATATGCATGCAAGGAAACATTAGTAACAAGACAAGGGAAAATTTCACCTTTGCGCACCCAAACCTTTTTGGAGTGCGTCGGTAATGATCGTGAAGTTGATCTCCTAGGTGAGAGCGTCTTGCTTGAAGAATTGCTGCTCCTTGATGATGTCGTCTTGAGCGGTGACTACCAAGGCTCTTTTCCTTCAATTGAATTGCAGTTGATTTTCGAGGAATAGCCTTTTGGTAGTCATTGCAAGAGGTGCTTGAGGTGTGCGTTTGGCTTCCGTCTTGCAATTTCTCCTTATGTGCCCTGAAATGCCACAACGAAAACATACCTTAGATCTTGACGATCCCGAGGAGGATGAAGTAGGCTTGTTGTCGTTGCTTGTCGTGAATTCCGGTGTCGGAGGAGGAGATACCGACTGAGGCACAAATACTGTCCCACTCGAACTTGGAATGTCTCCAGTTTGAGTGTATCCGAGGCCGAACTTATTTGTTTGACCAAGACCAAGAAGCCTGTCCAACTTACTCCTTCCAGAAGAAAATCTCTTTAAGTCATCCTTCAGTTGGCGAATGGTCTCCGTCATTTCCAATTTTTCCTGTCGAGCCTCGCCGTTGAGCTTCAAGAAGTAATTCGCTTTGTTCACCATATCCATATAATTCTTCTCGAGTTGCTCATTGGACTCTTGAAGGGAAACATTTGTTTTAATCAGATTATCCCTTTCCACTTCAAGATCGGTTGAGAGAGAGGTTACCCTTTTTACTTCTTCTTCGAGATCCTGCAATCTCCCTTTCAACCCCTTGTTTTGCTTAGCCAGTTTCTTTGAATCCCTCAAAAGTTTGTGATAGGCTAGAGCAAAATCTTCACCTTCCGAATCATCTGATTCATCGTCCGTTGCAATCTTTTCAACAGTGGAGTTGGACAGTGAGTCGGATGTACTTGCCATTAAGCACATGAAGGGTGAAGAGGTGGACGCGTGGAATGCTGTCGCGTTGTCTTCTTCATCACTTGACGATGACTCATTTGACGTGGAGTTGTCATCCCAAGTGACGACTTGCATCGCCTTCTTCTTTGCCGGATTCTTGTTGGGACACTCCGTTGAAATGTGGCCGTAGCCTCGACATTTGAAGCACTGTACTTGTCCCTCTGAACTTTTCTTATCCTTTGAGAAGTTCTCTTGCTTCCTTGACTTGTAAGTTGAAGAACCCTTGCCTTTCTTCGACTTTCCGAAGGATGGAGTTTTGCTTGAATTTCCCCTTCGAAAGTTGCGGCGAAACTTCCTTGTCAAGAGAGCGAGCTGCTTCTCAAAGTCCTCCATAGATAGGTTCTCGTCATCGTCCGAGGAGGATGAATCCGCGTCTTCTTCTTTAGTTATTTCAATGCGTAACCTGAAGACTTAGAAGAGGATGCCTTTCCAGAAGAATAGTTAGTAGGAAATGTCATTTCATAAGTTTGTAATGCACCTACTAATTCTTCTACACGCATTTCGTCCGGGTGTTTAATTGTTTCAATGGCTGCGACCTTCGGGCGAAATCGTTCAGGAAGAGTTCTAAGAATTTTTCTTACAACTTTAAATTCTGGAATCTTCTCTCCCAAGTTAGCACATGAGTTTACGATGTCTTGCAATCGTGTGTAATAGTCAGTGAAAGATTCATTCTCTGCCATAGAGATAGAGTCAAACTTGCTCGTAAGCATTTGCAGTTTCTGAATCTTCACAAGGTTAGTTCCCTCATGCGTAACTTGAAGAACATCCCAGATTTCTTTCGCAGTCTCACATGCCGAGACGCGAGAGAACTCTGTTTGTGACAAAGCATTAAATAGAGCATTAATTCCTTTGCCATTGTAAGAAGAAGAATCTATCTCTTCCTTGGTCCATTTCGACCTAGGTTTTAAGGTGCGAACATCATCTATAATTTCAGTTGGATTAGACCATCCTAATTCAATTGATTGCCACACCCTTTCGTCGATGGAAATTAAAAAGGCTTTCATCCGTACTTTCCAGTACGCATAATTTGTTCCATCAAAGAAAGGGGGTCGATTGATGTTTCCACCTTCAACCATTGTTTACAACCCTATTCCCGCTCTGATACCACTTGTTGGGTTATAAGTAATTGGATCTAAATAGGGGAAAAAACACCTAGAGGGGGGTGAATAGGTGTAAACAATAAACACTCAAAAATCATTGCGCAATAAAACCCAATGCGGAAAAATAAAAGAACACGCAAGATTTTTACGTGGAAAAACTCCAAACCGGAGTAAAAAACCACGGGACCGATAACACGGCGAAATCCACTAGAATTAAACACGTACAAGGTGATATAACGTACTCACAGACGACTCAACCTTTTACCATACGCTCCTAGTAGATCTTCTCCGCTCGCTCCACGACGCTTCTCGAATCCACGATCCGCGCCCAACGCTGAATCCACAGCGTCCAACGTCGAGTCCACGACGTCCGACCGAATCCACGGTCTTCACCCAATACTACGCTTCGAATCCACGAACGTAGTTGCACCTTGAATCCACAAGGCCACGCGAGTCCACGCGCCGATTTAGGGTAAATCGTTGTTTGTTTGGGTGGTGATGATCCGCCGAATACTTAGATTAGAAATAGATCGGAAATACCATCTAAGTATTCATTGATTTGATTCTACTCAAAATGTGAGTATGGAAAACCTAGAATCAAATCAATCAATATAGATGAAGAAACATAGAATAAATCTATTGATTTCCTTTCTTCTCTATATGTGGATCTAGGGCCGTATAAGATGATATTTGATTATGACGGCTCTATGTGGATGCCCTAGAAAAATAACCTTAGGGTCTATTTATAGGTTAGAAACCATTGGAAGAATATACGGATCAAAAACAAACCTTTTCTGGAAAATTTACGGACGGCGATCCGGATTGGATTAGTGCGATCCGGATCGCAGTAAGCAAAAATGACGATTCCAGAAATCCATGGGTTCGGGATCCGGATCACAAAGTCCGATCCGGATCGTTCATACAGTTCACCAAACTTTCATGTTCGGGATCCGGATCGTGATGGTCTAGGATCCGGATTGAAATTGCCAATGAACAACACCCTTCGGGATCCGGATTGCCGAGCACGATCCGGATCCTGAACATGTCCCATGTCCAGTTTTTGATGTATATGCAATAAAACTTTCTTCCAGGTGTTTCTACACTACAAGAAGTATTCGGATCACCAAGAATCTTTAGTTAAACATACCTGATCCTTTTGAATTCTTCTTTCTTGAGATTGAGGTATATGATCCAAAGTTCTTTCATCTTCAATCTTCAAGACTCAATACTTTCACGAAATACGCCAACTCAAATTCCGTAACACGTGTTTCCCCCAGAGCTGTCGACCTTGCCGCCAGAGAGGGAGATTGAGTTCGTGATTGATGTGGTACCCGGAACCGCACCAATCTCGAAGGCACCTTACAGGATGGCGCCGGCCGAGCTTAGAGAGTTGAAGGCCCAGCTACAGGATCTTCTGGATAGAGGCTTCATTCGGCCCAGTGTTTCGCCATGGGGAGCGCCTGTTTTGTTCGTAAAGAAGAAGGATGGGACACTTCGCTTATGTGTGGATTACCGGGAATTGAACAAAGTGACCATCCGGAATAAGTATCCTTTGCCTCGGATTGATGACTTGTTCGATCAGCTACAGGGAGCCTCCGTATTTTCGAAGATTGACCTCCAGTCAGGCTACCACCAGCTGAGGGTGAGGGCCGAGGACATCCCCAAGACGGCGTTTAGATCCCGGTATGGACATTACGAGTTTACGGTTATGCCGTTTGGTTTGACCAATGCCCCAGCTGCATTCATGGATCTGATGAACCGGGTTTTTCAGCCGTACTTGGATCGATTTGTGGTTGTGTTCATTGATGACATCCTGATTTACTCCCGGAGCGATGCGGAGCACGAGGAGCACTTGAGGATAGTGCTGCAGCTTCTACGTGATAAGAAGTTGTATGCCAAGCTTAAAAAGTGCGAGTTTTGGCTTCGGGAGGTTGCTTTCTTGGGCCACATTGTTTCAGCCGCTGGAGTGGCGGTCGACCCGACGAAGATTGACACAGTTCGGAATTGGCCGAGGCCGACGACGGTTACCGAGGTACGGAGTTTCTTGGGCTTGGCTGGTTATTATCGTCGGTTCGTGGAGGGCTTTGCGAAGCTCTCTACTCCCCTGACCAGTTTGACGAGGAAGGGACGAGGTTCGTTTGGACCGAGCAGTGTCAGCAGAGTTTCGAGGAACTGAAGAGAAGACTGATCTCCGCACCTGTTCTTGCACTGCCGATTATGGGAGAGGGTTTCGTGATCTACAGTGACGCCTCGCACAGCGGTCTGGGTTGCGTCTTGATGCAGCATGGTAGGGTAATTGCCTATGCTTCACGGCAATTAAAGGATTACGAGAAGAATTACCCTACACATGACTTAGAGCTTGCAGCTGTTGTTTTTGCACTGAAGCTGTGGCGGCATTACCTCTATGGAGAGCATTGTGAGATTTATACAGATCATAAGAGCTTAAAGTATCTGTTCACCCAAAAGGAGCTGAACCTTAGGCAACGCCGGTGGTTGGAGTTGTTAAAGGATTACGATCTGAGTATCCTTTACCACCCCGGCAAGGCCAATGTGGTGGCAGATGCTTTGAGCAGGAGGTCAGTGCATAGCTTGAGTTTGATGATTACCCAGCAGGCACAGCTGATAGAGCAGATGAGGCGACTTCAGATTGAGGTAGTATCCCCTGGGGTCTCTGCGAGGCTTATGACTATGGTCTTGCAGCCCACTCTGCTGGACAGGATCAGGGAGACGCAGAGTGAGGACCCCCACTTGGAGAGGATCAGGTCACAGATTCAGACAGATCAGAGAGGGGATTTCTCAGTGGACAGCTCGGGAGTACTACGGTACAGGGACCGAGTTTGTGTGCCATCAGACTTGGAGATTAGAGATCAGATATTGAGAGAGGCCCATTATACATCTTATACCATCCATCCTGGAGGTACTAAGATGTATAAGGACCTTAAGGCACACTTTTGGTGGTCGGGGATGAAGCGGGATATTGGAAGGTTTGTTGCTCAGTACTTAACTTGCCAGCAAGTGAAGGCAGAGCATCGTGTTCCTGCTGGCAAGTTGCAGAGCCTTCCAATTCCCGAATGGAAGTGGGACCGTATCACCATGGATTTTGTGACTGGGCTACCGAGATCGCAGAGTGGAGCCGACGCAGTCTGGGTGATTGTTGATAGACTTACCAAGTCAGCACATTTCCTGCCTGTACAGATGACTTGGTCCTTGGAGCGCCTGGCACAGCTATACTTGGATGAGATCGTGAGGCTGCACGGTGTACCAGCGTCCATTGTTTCAGATCGAGACCCGAGGTTCGTGTCACGGTTTTGGGGGAGATTACAGTCAGCCATGGGTACTCAGCTTAGTTTCAGCACAGCTTTCCACCCACAGACAGACGGTCAGTCAGAGCGCACCATTCAGACGCTTGAGGATATGTTGCGTGCGTGCGTCATGGATTTTGGAGGTGGTTGGCACCGACACTTACCCCTGGTTGAGTTCGCGTACAACAACAGCTTTTAGGTGAGCATTCAGATGGCTCCGTTTGAGGCGTTGTACGGACGCAAGTGTCGGTCGCCCCTATACTGGAGCGATGTGGGTGAGAGGAGGACGCTGGGGCCAGATTTACTGCTGGAGGCGAAAGAGAAGGTTCGAGTTGTACGTCGGCACTTGGAGACGGCCCAGAGTCGCCAGAAGAGTTATGCAGATATTCGGCGGCGAGACCTTGAGTTCCAGGTTGGTGATCATGTCTTCTTAAAGGTCTCGCCCTCGAAGGGGGTCCGGAGGTTTGGAGTGCGCGGGAAGCTTAGTCCCCGCTTTATTGGACCCTTTGAGGTACTCGAGAGGGTAGGCCCTGTGGCTTATAGAGTTGCTCTACCTCCCCGTTTGGCTGGTGTTCATGATGTCTTCCATGTTTCGGCCTTGAGGAGATATGTGTTCGATCCGTCTCATGTCATTGACTTCGCATCCTTGGATATTGGCGAGGACTTGGTTTACGAGGAGCGCCCGTTGTGGATTCTGGCTCGAGAGGTGAGGGAATTGCGCAACCGGGCAATACCTTATGTGAAGATCCTTTGGAGCAACCATGAGGAGCGAGAGGCTACCTGGGAGCTTGAGACGGCGATGCGTGATGCCTACCCTTTTCTGTTCGAGACTTCTGGCTGAGGTACGTTCGTTTTTACTCTGTTTCCTTTCGAGGACGAAACTTTCTTTTAGAGGGGGAGGATGTAGTGGCCCTAGTTCCCATGCAGCGTTTTTCCGATGAATCCACTGTTGGAACACCTAGTATTGGTGTATCTGGCCCACAGTGCATCAATAGGATGCTATTGAGGACCCTGTGTGATTTTATTTGCTGTATTAGCATTCGGCTGAGTTTGCCGAATTTCTGGAAAGATTTAGGCCAAACAGAGGTCGTAGATGGATTCAGCACGGAAAAACGCTTGAAAACGACTATTTATTTGCTTAATTTGGAGTCCGGATGCCCAAAAACGGACACCCGGAAGTTTTTAGTGGAAAATGGTGCATGGGAGGGGCCGTAGACCGCCGGAATGCCACGTGGCGGCCTGTCATTGGCCGGTTCAGGATGCGCGGTCCACAGAGCTGCGCGGCGGGGTGCACAGACCCGGCGCATGGACACGTGGCACCGCCTGATTGGCGGGCCCAGGGCGCGCGGTCTACCGGGTGAGCGCGGCGGTGCATGGACCAGGCGGGGGAACACGTGGCAGCCTCCGGTTGGTTGGTGCACGCGGCGCGGTCCACGAAAGGCCTGTCGAAGGCGTGGACCGGGTGCAGGGGACACGTGTCACTCCCTCATTGGCGGGTGCTGCACGCGGGGTGCACGGAGCGCGGGGCTGGTACCTCGGGATGCGTGCGCACGTGCGGCCCACGTCGCGCGACAGGCGCGCACGTCGCGCGGTCGGGGTCAACGGGGGTGGACACGTGGCGCCCGCTCATTGGCGGGCGCCACCGCCTTACTGTGCGGGAGGGCGGACACGTGGCGGGCGGTGAGTGGTCCGCTTCGGTGTTCGCTGTTCGGGCGACACGTGGCAGGCCCAGAGGCGGGTCGGACGAATCGTGGATCCCGTCCGACGGCGTGTATTGGGCCGGGCCGCACTGTGCGCGCCCGAAAACCTTGGGCCGGGCCGCACTGTGCGCGCCCGAAAGTTTTCGGGCGCCCGAAAACTCGGGCCCGAGCCCAATTGACTTGTTTTTTTTGGGCTTTTTCCTTTGAGGCCTATATAAAGGCCGGCTTGGGGTGGATTTTTCCACCCTTTCTCGTGGGATTTAGCTCTTGTGCCTTATACAAAACTTCTTCCTCTCCCTCTTGCCAATCTTCTGGTGAAGTTTCAGATTTTCTAGAAGCCGCGACGACTGCTTTTTCTGCCTCGTAGTGCGGAGCGACAGTTTACTATTGGAGGCCCTTTTCCGTCGCTGTTTAGTCTGGGAGACCTGCAGAGCTACCCCGACCTCATTTTTGGATGATTTCTTCGACAGCGGTTGCACGAGAGGTATATCTACGTTTTCCATATTGACCACTTTTCCCAGAAATGAGCTTTTATAAGGGTTTGGGGTACATTTTTATGCCTCTTTGCTACAGTCTGGATTCCTGACAGCAATAACTTCGTAGAATTTTATCTTCGCATCTGGATATCGGATTTTGACGATTCAAGAGCCTATCGACATCTACACTTCGCGAGGATCGTCGTGATATTTTTATTGGAATTTCTGGAAAATTATTTTTAGGTGAAATTCGCGTGTGAACAGTAACCTTGTTTGCAGATTTTGGAATAGTAATTGTGTGTGTGAATTGTGTATAATTGAGATGTGTTATTGTACCCAGGACTGTAAGAGCACTTTTTCTGTGCTCTTTGCACTGTGGATCTGGGCAGTTGTCGATTGCTGGACTGTTTATCTGTACCGTCCCGGACAGTTAACGTGTTCAGGTGGGTGATCCTGCTTTCAATATCTATGGACTGCACTCTAATTCTGCAATTGTAAATGCATGCATGTTAGTATTTGAGCAAAATAATCTGTGCAAACTGTATGATAGTACCCACAGTTAGTAATTGCTAAATTTGATGATCTTATTGGAACTCTTGCCACACATGAACCATTTTAATTGGAAAACTTGACTTAGCACATCTATTATGCATTGTATATCTTACTCAGATGACTACTGTTAGAATTATGCATCTGCTTTAGTTCTCCCACGTCATTTATTACTTTTGTCATTCTGGACATAGTGGTCTTCCCGTCTCTTGGAAAAGTAAACATGCCAATCTCTCATCCCGTCTCTTGGGAGAGGTAAAAACTCAATCAGGACTCTCGCTAAAAGTCACGACTCTCACGTAGTCATCCTAATATCCAACCACAAGCCTAGGGTTTCTAAGTCCACCACGACCTACAACCTAGGCTCTGATACCACTCTAATCTGTCACGCCCCGGGGTCGAAACTGCGACCCGGCTCGCTAACAGATCCGCCATCTATACGGAAACTGCCGTACAGACGAAGCGTCTAACCTGCAAAAAGAATCAACTACAGTATACAGATATCAGAGCTGAAAGTAAACTACTAAAAACTGAAATCCAAACCCTGTACAACTGAAAATAATACCATATCCATCTCCCAAATACGATCGTATACAAAGTCCTCTGATACAAAACTCAAAAGGGAGATATCTCCAATAAATACATCAGTGTACAAACTCTCAATACAAAAAAAATTCTCACTACAACAGTCTCTCAAACTGTAAAAAATAAAATACAACTCTATACCTCACAACAAAGTTCTCTCAACAGAGATAAAAGTAGTAAACTAAACTTCTGAAGCTCTCCTCTGGAGGGGGTACCGCTACACTCCAACGACGGGTAGGGAACTAGCTCGCGACTCCCTCGCCTCGGTCAGAAGGATCAGCAACTGGAGCAACAGGAACAGGAGAAGAAGTCCCTGGGGAAAAGACACCACGACGGGTGTGAGAACTACTTCCCACAGTAGTTCTCAGTGGGTGCCGCCAACAAGCCCAACGGTCTGCCCACTAAGCACACTAGAGGCAAAAAGTAACAAAGTGTTACGGAATTTGAGTTGGCGTATTTCGTGAAAGTGTTAAGTCTTGAAGATTGAAGATGAGAAAAGTTTGGATCATGTACCTCAATCTCAAGAAAGAAGAATTCAAAAGGATCAGGTATGTTTAACTAAAGATTTTTGGTGATCCGAATACTTCTTGTAGTGTAGAAACACTTGGAAGAATTTTTAATTGCATAAATATCAAAAACTGGACATGGGACATGTTCAGGATCCGGATCAGACCTTGCAATCCGGATCCCGAAGGGTGATTGTTCATTGGCAATTTCAATCCGGATCCTAGGCCATTCCGATCCGGATCCCGAACATGGGAGTTTGCTGAATTGCATGAACGATCCGGATCGGACCTTGCGATCCGGATCCCGAACCCTGTTTTCTGGAATTGTCTATCACGCTACGACGATCCGGATCACAGCTAATCCGATCCGGATCGTCGTCCTGAAAATTTCCAGAAACGGATGGTTTTTTATCCTTATCTTCTTCCAATGGTTTCTAACCTATAAATAGACCCTTTATTCATTTTCTAGGGTACGGGACTTAATAGAAAAATACGACCGAAAGAGAAAAATCCACATATAGAGAAGAAAGGAAATCAATAGATTAATTCTATGTTTCTTCATCTATATTGATTGATTCGATTCTAGGTTTTCCTAACTCAGATCTTGAGTAGAATCAAATCAATGAATACTTAGATGGTATTTCCGATCTATTTCTAATCTAAGTATTCGGCGGATCATCACCACCGAAAAACAACGATTTATCCTAAATCGGCGCGTGGACTC
Source organism: Tillandsia fasciculata (assembly GCA_029168755.2). NCBI lineage: Eukaryota > Viridiplantae > Streptophyta > Magnoliopsida > Poales > Bromeliaceae > Tillandsia > Tillandsia fasciculata. Next base: position 26,495 of record JAQOTM010001298.1, on the reverse strand, counting down.
GCGTGGCCTTGTGGATTCAAGGTGCAACCGCTTTCGTGGATTCGAAGCGAGGTACGTTCGTGGATTCGAAGCGTGCTACTGGGTGAAGACCGTGGATTCGGTCGGACGTCGTGGACTCGACGTTGGACGCTGAGGATTCTGCGTTGGGCGCAGATCGTGGATTCGAGAAGCGTCGTGGAGCGAGCGGAGAAGATCTACTAGGAGCGTATGGTAAAAGGTTGAGTCGTCTGTGAGTACGTTATATCACCTTGTGTGACGCCCCACTTCCCAGGGGGTCACCCATCCTAGAACTACTCTAGCTCTAGCACGCTTAACTCTCATGTTCCTCTTGGATCTTGCTACCATCCAAAATGCTATAGCCGGGTTAGAGATTTAGTCCTATTATATCATTTATATAGAGGACTAATCCAAATTCCGGGGGTGTCACATTCTTCCCCCCCTTTAAGCCCTGACGTCCACGTCAGGCTCAAGCACACTCACAACCACCAGGCGATGTGAGACTCGTCTCGCTAGCCTTAAGCGACCTTGTGGGGAGCTGCACTCCACCCACAACGGTCATTAGCCGGGGAGCCTCGCTCTACCCACTATATAACCCTGGCTCAGCCGAGACTCATCTCACATTTTCGGCTGGTGAATGGCTCTGATACGAACGTGACGCCCCACTTCCCAGGGGGTCACCCATCCTAGAACTACTCTAGCTCTAGACGCTTGGACTCTCATGTTCGCTTGGATCTTGCTACCATCGAAAATGCTATAGCCGGGTTAGAGATTTAGTCTATTATATCGTTAATATAGAGGACTAATCCAAATTCCGGGGTGTATATCACCTTGTACGTGTGTTAATTCTAGTGGATTTCGCCGTGTTATCGGTCCCGTGGTTTTTTACTCCGGTTTGGAGTTTTTCCACGTAAAAATCTTGCGTGTTCATTTATTTTTCCGCATTGGGTTTTATTGCGCAATGATTTTTTGAGTGTTTATTGTTTACACCTATTCACCCCCCTCTAGGTGTTTTTTCCCCTATTTAGATCCATATACATATAACCCAACAAGTGGTATCAGAGCGGGAATAGGGTTGTAAACAATGGTTGAAGGTGGAAACATCAATCGACCCCCTTTCTTTGATGGAACAAATTATGCGTACTGGAAAGTACGGATGAAAGCCTTTTTAATTTCCATCGACGAAAGGGTGTGGCAATCAATTGAATTAGGATGGTCTAATCCAACTGAAATTATTTCTGATGTTCGCACCTTAAAACCTAGGTCGAAATGGACCAAGGAAGAGATAGATTCATCTTCTTACAATGGCAAAGGAATTAATGCTTTATTTAATGCTTTGTCACAAACAGAGTTCTCTCGCGTCTCGGCATGTGAGACTGCGAAAGAAATCTGGGATGTTCTACAAGTTACGCATGAGGGAACTAACCTTGTGAAGATTCAGAAACTGCAAATGCTTACGAGCAAGTTTGACTCTATTTCTATGGCAGAAAATGAATCTTTCACAGACTATTACACACGATTGCAAGACATCGTAAACTCATGTGCTAACTTGGGAGAGAAGATTCCAGAATTTAAAGTTGTAAGAAAGATATTAAGAACTCTTCCTGAACGATTTCGCCCGAAGGTCGCAGCCATTGAAACAATTAAACACCCGGACGAAATGCGTGTAGAAGAATTAGTTGGTGCTTTACAAACTTATGAAATGACATTTCCTACTAACTATTCTTCGGGAAAGGCATCCTCTTCTAAGTCTTCAGGTTATGCATTGAAAACAACAAAGGAAGAAGACGCGGATTCATCCTCCTCAGACGATGACGAGAACCTATCTATGGAGGACTTTGAGAAGCAGCTCGCTCTCTTGACAAGGAAGTTTCGCCGCAACTTTCGAAGGGGTAATCCAAGCAAAACTCCATCCTTCGGAAAGTCGAAGAAAGGCAAGGGTTCTTCAAGTTACAAGTCAAGAAAGCAAGAGAACTTCTCAAAGGATAAGAAAAGTTCAGAGGGACAAGTACAGTGCTTCAAATGTCGAGGCTACGGCCACATTGCAACGGAGTGTCCCAACAAGAATCCGGCAAAGAAGAAAGCGATGCAAGTCGTCACTTGGGATGACAACTCAACGTCAAATGAGTCATCCTCAAGTGATGAAGAAGACAACGCGACAGCATTCCACGCGTCCACTACATCTTCACCCTTCATGTGCTTGATGGCTAGTACCTCCGATTCCTTGTCCAACTCCTCCCATGTTGAAAAGAACGCTACGGACAACGAATCGAGCAATTCTGAAGGTGAAGATTTTGCTCTTGCCTACCATAAGCTTTTGAGGGATTCAAAGAAACTGGCAAAGCAAAACCGGAGTTTGAGAGGGAGATTGCAGGATCTCGAAGAAGAAGCAAAAAGGGCATCTTCTCTCTCAAACGCTCTTGAAGTGGAAAGGGATAATCTAGCCAAAGCAAATGTTTCCCTTCAAGAGGAAAATGAGCTTTTCGAGAAAGAACATACAAATTTGGTGGATAAAGCGAATTATTTCTCAAAGCTCTACGACGAGGCTCAACGGGATAAAATGGAAATGACAAAGACCATACTCCAACTAAAGGACGATTTAAAGCGATTCTCTTCAGGAAGGAGTAAGTTGGATAGGCTTCTTGGTCTTGGTCAAACAAATCGGTTCGGCCTCGGATACACTCAAACTGGAGACAGTCCAAGTTCGAGTGGGACAGTTTTTGTGCCTCAGTCGGTATCTCCTCCTCCGACACCGGAATTCACGACAAGCAACGACAACAAGCCTACTTCATCCTCCTCGGGATCGTCAAGATCTAAGGTATGTTTTCGTTGTGGCATTTCAGGGCACATAAGGAGAAATTGCAAGACGGGAGCCAAACGCACACCTCAAGCACCTCTTGCAATGACTACCACAAAGGTGATTCCTCAGAAATCAATTGCAAATCAATTGAAGGAAAAGAGCCTTGGTAGTTCACCGCGCAAGACGACTTCATCAAGGAGCAGCAATCGAACGAACAAGACGCTTTCACCTAGGCGAGTAACTTCACGACCATTACCGACGCATTCCAAAAAGGTTTGGGTGCGCAAAGGTGAAATTTTTCCTTGTCTCGTTACCAATATCTCCTTGCATGCATATGATAGTTCGTCTTGGTATCTGGATAGCGGGTGTTCCCGTCACATGACCGGTGACAAAAACTGTTTTCAAACCTTTGAGAAAATCTCCGGAGGACTTGTTGTTTTCGGAGACGGTCGGTCTTCCAAGATTGTTGGAAAAGGAACTATCGCTATTCCGGATGGCCCGGTTCTAAATAATGTGTTATTTGTTAATGGCCTTAAGACTAACCTCATAAGCATAAGTCAACTTTGTGACAATGGTTATTCAGTTAATTTTTCATCTGATGAATGTACTGTAACTGACAAGAACCATGTTTTCTTTTTAAAAGGGGTTAGATCAGAAAACAATTGTTATGTAGTTCCTCATAAAATTTCTGAAAAAGTGTAACCTAGCTTCTTTGAAAAATGAAACTCTTTGGCACGAAAGGCTAGGTCACATAAACTTTAAGGAACTTGCTAGAATTTCAAACAAAGATGTGGTCAAGGGGGTTCCTAAACTTTCATTTGAACAAAACATTGTGTGTGGCGGTTGCCAAAAGGGAAAACAGTCAAGGACCGCACACAAGAACTTGAACCACATTGGTACAAAACGGCCTTTGGAACTTTTGCACATGGATTTAATGGGGCCAACTCGTCAACCATCTTTGGGAGGTAAATGGTATATTTTCTTATTGGTTGATGATTTCTCTAGATATTCTTGGGTAGCATTTTTAAAAGAGAAAGCTGATACTTTTGATTCTTTTCACGAGATTTGCCATCGTATTATGATTGAAAAGAATGAAAAGATTACTCGTGTTAGAAGTGATAGAGGCGGAGAATTCATAAATAAATTCATTGATTTTTGCACTTCAAATGGCATTAAACATGAATTCTCAGCACCCTATACACCTCAACAGAATGGTGTAGTCGAGCGCAAAAACAGGGTCGTACAGGAGATGGCACGTGTTATGCTTCATAGCCGGAACCTACCGTTATATTTTTGGGCTGAAGCGGTGAACACTGCTGTCTATGTAATTAATCGAGTGTATTTGCGCCCGGGAACTTTAAATACACCATATGAGCTATGGTTTTGTAGAAAACCTAACATCAAATATTTTCGTATCTTTGGGAGTCGGTGTTTTATTTTACGTGACCGCGAGAATCTTGGAAAATTTGACTCTCGAAGTGACGAAGGGATTTTCTTGGTTATTCTACAAACAGTAGAGCATATCGAGTTTTTAACTTAGAATCTAAGACGATCGTAGAATCGATAAATGTTAAAGTAGATGAAGCTTTTCACTTTGCATCTGAAAAATCTACCCTCGATATCTCTCTTGATGATGATACACCTGCTAATGCATCTTCTCTAACAATTCTTTCGATAATAATGATGCATCTAACGGTTCTTCAAGTTTATCTGATGTGCAGGAATCATCTCATGTACCTCCGAATACTCCGTTACCTCAAACGTTACGCATCTCCAAGGATCATCCTGAATCGAACATCATTGGAGATCCACAAGAAGGAGTCAGAACTCGGAGACAATTGGTTTGCGGATTCGCTTGCTACGTATCTTTAATCGAACCAAAGAATGTTGATGAAGCTCTTCAGGATGACTACTGGATTGAAGCAATGCAGGAAGAGCTCCATCAATTTGAGCGAAACAAAGTCTGGGAATTAACGAAGCCTCCGAAGCAACACAATGTGATAGGTACCAAATGGATTTTCAAGAACAAGAAAAATGAAGATGGTACTATCATCAGGAACAAAGCAAGGTTAGTTGCTCAAGGCTACTCTCAAGTAGAAGGTATAGACTTTGATGAAACTTTCGCCCCTGTAGCTAGACTCGAGTCCATTCGTATCTTATTTGCGATAGCTTGTCATTTTAAAATCAAATTATTTCAAATGGACGTTAAGAGCGCCTTTTTAAATGGGTTTTTAAATGAGGAAGTTTATGTGGCTCAACCGAAAGGTTTTGTAGATCATAAACTACCTAACCATGTTTTTCGTCTGAAAAAGGCTCTTTACGGTCTGAAACAAGCACCGCGAGCATGGTACGAAAGGTTGACAAAGCACCTTTTGGAAAAGGGCTATACTCGAGGGGGAGCTGACAGGACTCTCTTTGTGAAGCATTATCAAAACAATTTCATTGTAGCACAAATCTATGTCGATGACATTGTATTTGGCGCAACAAGAGATAATGATGCTTCTAAATTCGCGGAGACCATGGAAAGCGAATTTGAGATGTCCATGATGGGCGAATTGACTTATTTTCTTGGATTACAAGTTAAACAAAACGATGAAGGTATTCACTTGTGTCAATCCAAGTATGCAATGGAGTTGGTCAAAAAGTTTGATCTAGAAAATTCTAAGGATTTTCCGACTCCAATGGGAACTAGCCATAAGGGACTTGGAAGTGAATCACATAGTGAGAATGTAGACGAGAAACTGTATCGAAGTATGATTGGAAGTCTACTTTATCTCACGGCTAGTCGCCCGGATATATCCTTCAGTGTTGGGATTTGCGCGAGATATCAATCAGCACCGAAGGAGGTTCACCTGAAAGCGGTGAAACGGATCATCCGATACATCAAAGGAACAATAAATTTCGGAATTTGGTATCCTATGGGAACAAGTTTGGATATTGTTGGATACTCAGATGCCGATTGGGCAGGATCAGTGGATGATCGGAAAAGCACGAGTGGTGCATGCTTCTATCTTGGCCATTGCCTTGTTGCATGGCACAGTAAAAAGCAAAACTGCATAGCACTCTCTACTGCCGAAGCAGAGTACATTTCAGCGGGAAGTTGTTCAACCCAATTGATATGGATGAAAAGCGTGTTGAGCGACTTCCGGATTTCAGCATCTTCGGTAACAATTCTTTGTGACAACACTAGTGCTATAAACATTTCAAAAACCCTGTGTTGCACTCTAGAACAAAACATATTGAACTTAGATATCATTTTCTTAGAGAGCTAGTTGAATCAAATATTCTTCAACTTCATATATTTCAACTGAGGATCAATTAGCTGATATCTTAACAAAACCTTTGGATCAAAAACGTTTTATTCACTTGCGTAAAGCAATTGGCATGCTTTCCTTGAAATAACCTCTTTTGAAACTTTTGCTTAGGTTAGGTTTTGTTTTTGTTTTGTGTTTTGTTCTTTATCTATGTTTTGTACATAGGACATTAATTGAGCATAAATCATAATTGACTTTAATTGCATCTTTTCACACATTTAGAAATTTATTATGCTTTTGATATCATAATATTTCAATGTTGCAATGATCATTTATGTTAATTAAGTCATCTTTTAAGTGATCAAAGTCAATTTCTCTCTCAATGATCTCTTGGTATAGTCATTATCTTATTTGATTGCTTAGTCGAGTATGAATGCGAGATCAATTTTTGGTTGAATACCTTATATATTAAATAATTGATAGCCAATTGAGGGGGAGTCAAAGAAAAGTAAAATGCTCAAAAGATGTGGAAAGAGTTACATCCCAATGAGGAGTGTGAAAACTACCACCACATGGAGGAAAAAGAAAAAGAAAAAGATACCCCATGTATGCAAAGCAAATTTTTGTTTTAAAAATTGATGATGAAATGCATATTGAAATACTTGACTCTGTCAAATTTCAAGGTTGGTATAAGGTGGGATTTTTGATAAAAGATGCTCAAAGAGCCACTCTCTTCAACAGATTGTCTAGATATATTATCTAACTTATCTGGGATTTCAAACATCTATTGATCTTGGTATTTCATTTTCTTTACCAAAATTGATGATTTGATAAAGGCATTACGCATAAGATCAGGTTAGATGTGATTGAAGTTGTTCAACTTTAAGAGTTTTAATTTTCATAAATTTTCGTTTCATTTTTGAGTATTTTTGATAGATTTGGTATAATCTATTTCTTGTTGTATGAAACGATGATTTTTGTTTAAAGTTGATATGCTAAAGTGCTTACATACTTTTTCTGGATTTTATGGAATTTTTCTGAATTTTTCTGATGAAAAAGTTGGAGCCGATCCGGATCGGGCTAAGTGATCCGGATCCCGAACGCAGGCTTTTCCTGCGGGTAGCCGATCCGGATCACATTCACGATCCGATCCGGATCACGGCTAGGGTTTTAATAAGAACCAAGGGTTTTGATTTCTTTTACTACAATCTTTTGTTCTTAAGTCTCTAGAGCTTCTCTCTCTAGATTTCTTCCATCTTGGAGCCTTCAAACTCAAGTTCTTCGATTCCAAGTAAGTTTTATTGATCAAAATCTCGTTTTTTCATGGTTTTCCTTGTTTGCTCAAAACGTGAGTAGAAATCTTGGAACTTTTTCGTTTGTGAATGGTTTTTGGTCAAATTTCTTTTGAAATAAGAACTCTGGGTAGATTAGTTTTGATTATATGCTGGGTTTTCTCAAGATTAACGAATTTTTGGGCTTCGATTTCTGAAAATTCTGTTTTAGGGCATATAAGAGGAATTTTTGAAAATCATGGAATTGATCTATTTTTAAAATTCTTTTTGCAAAACTAATTTGATTCTTGGCTTCTCTACATGATTATGATTGTTTGGGTACAATTTTTCAAATTTTTGAAAATTGACAATTTTTCATGTGTTCTTGAGTTGTTCTTCACAGGACACTTTCTAAACTCAAAGCACATTCAACAATGGATTTCTCTTGGATCATCTTGCTGTTGGTCACTATGGTGCACACTCGGGCCACAAACAAATTAAAGAGAGCTAAGAAAACACAACAAAAAGGTGAGTTTGTTCAGATCAGTGACACAGAAGTGGAAGCAGATTGTCATGAGGTAGATTGGACTGAATTGACAGATGATGATGACTCATTGCCTGAACAAAAAGCCTCCTATGGTTCAAAAGGAAAGGCAACCATGGACACAGGAAAAGCACCTATGGCTGCACCAACCATCTCTGTGAAAAGAAAACGAATAACTAGACGCTTTGGACTACGACAGGACATTAATGTTGACACGCCGATAGCTCCTGACTCCCCACCACGTGTGGAAGAAGTGTTCGTTAACGCTGATCGTCTTAGAGCTTTTGCACATCGCGAATGCATTGGCGAGAGGCATGTTAACATTGAGGCTCTACGAGGTCACTCCCCTGAGTTTGGTGTTCTGATTGAACAAGCAAACCTTATTCAAGTATGCCGATTCCCAGAAACGCTTGGCTACTGTCTGCATCACGTGAGGACCTTCTATACAAATGCACGGCACCTTCGAGAGTTTGAAAACGGTCCAATGGAGTTTTACACGAATATCCAGGGCACAAGATTTAAGATTACTCCACATTTGATTGGCGAGGTTTTGGGAATGCAAGCCAGCAAGACAGGAATTCATTACATAAAGGGAATAAGTTTGACAAACATGATGTGGCAAAAAGTTATAGAGGGAATTTGTTTGGAGGGAACACAATCAACGGAGAAATCTGTCAAATCCAAAGAACTTCGTCTTGAGTACAGGTTCCTAAACTTCATCACATGTTACAATATCCTTCCAAATATGCAGACGAAGGTCGTGAGATGGGATGGTTGCTGTTTTGTATCTCTTAGGACATCCGTCAGAGGCAACGGCATTAAATATCAACATTCCATACATTATTTGGAATAGAATGGCGAGATATGTTGAGCATCCTCATCCCACTGAAAGAATTCCATTTCCATTAATTATAATGAGGATCTTAAAGAAATTTCAGGTTGATACTAGTTCAACAACTTATCATCAATGCTTGAGCATGATCGATGAGTCTACCATTGTCAAGTCCCTCCATAAGTTGCCACATGTCACTCCAGTTCCTGCATTCGGAACGAAACCCAGTACAAGCACTGCCGCATCACCATCACAACCAGCACCCGCACCAGCGAATGAAGAATCAGTCTCATCCATCTACAAAGAACAACAACGATTATCCGTTCAGCAGGAACAGATTTCGAAGGAACAGCAAAGAATTTCCAATGAGCTTGAGCTCATCACAGCAGCTCATATTACCATAACTAAGAAGGTCAATTCAATGAACAAGCTGGTGAAAAAGATGTTTTCTAAGATGGGCTGCACGAGCTCTGAAGACTCTGATTCTGATGATTGATTACTTTTTGACTCATTTTCTTTTTAATCTTTTTGTGCAGGATTTTACTTTTTAGGACTTAGTTTTGTTCTCATTTTGTTTTCTTTAGCTCTCAGGTTTTTCTTAATATTGGAACTTTTAACTCTCCTTAACTTTGTAGTTTTGACTACATTTTTGGCTTTGTTTGTGACAAAAAGGGGGAGAGAGAGAGTATTAGAGAAAACTTTGACCTTGTGTGGAAAGTTGGAACTTTGAACGAAGGTAAGTATTACAACTTTTGGTTTTTATTTGTGATTTGTTGCATGTCCCTACTAACTATTTGACTAACTATTTGGACATGTATTATTACTAACAAGTTGTGTGTTACTAACAAAGCAAAGTTATGACATTTGGAATCTTATTGCTTAGAAGATATGTCAATGTTTGATTCTGATCTTATTACATATCTGAATTACTAAATGTCATGATGAGTATAAACTCATCTCTGCTTGGTTTTGTATGCTAAATATTCTTGAGGTATCTAACGTTTTCCTTTTGTCAAGAATGATTTCTTTTGCAGAGAGTACAGATGTCTAAGTCTAGAGTCTGTTTTAGGAGTTTATCTCATGTATTTAAATTTTTGGATCTCCATTGTAAATTTTTGTTGTATGGTGATAGCAACAAAAATATCTTTTTGAATTTTCTTTAGTGGATTTGTGTTTTGTCACGAAACCGCCAAAGGGGGAGATTGTTACGGAATTTGAGTTGGCGTATTTCGTGAAAGTGTTAAGTCTTGAAGATTGAAGATGAGAAAAGTTTGGATCATGTACCTCAATCTCAAGAAAGAAGAATTCAAAAGGATCAGGTATGTTTAACTAAAGATTTTTGGTGATCCGAATACTTCTTGTAGTGTAGAAACACTTGGAAGAATTTTTAATTGCATAAAAATCAAAAACTGGACATGGGACATGTTCAGGATCCGGATCAGACCTTGCAATCCGGATCCCGAAGTGTGATTGTTCATTGGCAATTTCAATCCGGATCCTAGGCCATTCCGATCCGGATCCCGAACATGGGAGTTTGCTGAATTGTATGAACGATCCGGATCGGACTTGCGATCCGGATCCCGAACCCTGTTTTCTGGAATTGTCTATCACGCTACGACGATCCGGATCACAGCTAATCCGATCCGGATCGCCGTCCTGAAAATTTCCAGAAACGGATGGTTTTTGATCCTTATCTTCTTCCAATGGTTTCTAACCTATAAATAGACCCTTTATTCATTTTCTAGGGTACGAGACTTAATAGAAAAATACGACCGAAAGAGAAAAATCCACATATAGAGAAGAAAGGAAATCAATAGATTAATTCTATGTTTCTTCATCTATATTGATTGATTTGATTCTAGGTTTTCCAAACTCAGATTTTGAGTAGAATCAAATCAATGAATACTTAGATGGTATTTCCGATCTATTTCTAATCTAAGTATTCGGCGGATCATCACCACCCAAAAACAACGATTTACCCTAAATCGGCGCGTGGACTCGCGTGGCCTTGTGGATTCAAGGTGCAACCGCTCTCGTGGATTCGGAGCGAGGTACGTTCGTGGATTCGAAGCGTGCTACTGGGTGAAGACCGTGGATTCAGTCGGACGTCGTGGACTCGACGTTGGACGCTGAGGATTCGGCGTTGGGCGCAGATCGTGGATTCGAGAAGCGTCGTGGAGCGAGCGGAGAAGATCTACTAGGAGCGTATGGTAAAAGGTTGAGTCGTCTGTAAGTACGTTATATCACCTTGTACGTGTGTTAATTCTAGTGGATTTCACCGTGTTATCGGTCCCGTGGTTTTTTACTCCGGTTTGGAGTTTTTCCACGTAAAAATCTTGCGTGTTCATTTATTTTTCCGCATTGGGTTTTATTGCGCAATGATTTTCTGAGTGTTATTGTTTACACCTATTCACCCCCCTCTAGGTGTTTTTTCCCCTATTTAGATCCATATACATATAACCCAACACAAAGTAATACGGAAAGAAAAGAGCTGGAAAAGGGATAACTCTACAGCTACTATGCCTCTATCTAGATGCTCAGGAGGTGGAACAGATGATAATATGATGCATCTACTAACAAATAAGTAAAGTCACCCAATCTAAACTGACTGCCTCCTCGGGCCCATTAAGCCTGCGCCTACCTACTGCCGCACAACCCTGAGGAACGGACTACGTAGGGCGTCCCATTGGCTTAAAGGCAACAAGGCATTCCTCAATCTTAAAGGCAACAAGGCATTAATCATTCCATTGGCTTCACTGTACTCGTAATGCCCCTAGCGTCTCTTGTACGCCATCTTGGCGAAATACTCAGCTGTAAATCCAAACTGGTGCAGGCATCATAATCGATTAACTGCCGGGGCAAACTCCATCAAAAGGCCCTAAATAATACCTGGACCTGACTGGGCTCCAATCACAAAGGGCTCTCACCGTCGTATATCAACGACATGACACTAGGTCAAACGGGCCCTCATCCATCAAATCCACGCACCTAAGACATCAACTCTCGCAGCTCTATAGGCGATATCCAATGAGGTGCTATGAAGTTGGCGCGGTTTCCAGAACTACGTCAACCACAATCTTAATTTCCCTTTCGGGCGGCATAATCATCGGCTTAGGTGGTCTCACACCCGGGATCTCACGATCAATAGGGATATCCTTAAGTCCCGCTGTCGCCGTAGGCACCTCTCACACTGTCGCTGTAATCGGTGTGCTCTAAACAGTCTCAACAAACAAATTGCCTTCCATTATCTGCCTTGCAGAAAATCAAAGCCCTTTCTCTCGACAGTCAAACATCCTGTGGCACTACGCCAACCAATCCCAAGCACTGGGTCAAACACCAAGCTGCCACAAATACCAACATGTCTGCCGCATAACTCACGGCCTCTACTACACTGGACATGATCCACAAGCCTCCCCACTTGCACAATGCCAACAGTAACCTGTACCTCAAGTGCATGTGGTAACGACTCTACCTCTAGTCCATGCAGGAATGCAACATGCTCTAACTCCGACTGCTGTGATGAAATCATACCTGCGACAACTCAATCCACTACCGTGGCGCCCTCCGACCGGGCGGCACAGATTCATCCGCTCGATGCAAGTGGTCGTCGCTCAGCCTGCCAAAATGTCTAGACCAATCACAAAGGGAGCACGACCTCTGTCCATGCTCACACTGAGGTGCCGAATGTGGTCTCTCGCTGACAGCCACTCCACGCTGCCGCTGCGCCCTTCTGATCAAAGGGCTGTTGCTGTCATCGGGGTCCACCCAACCTCTGACGTCTCAGAAATCCACCTGGATATCATTGTCCTACGACCAAGCACAATTGATCCATGCAATTCCTTGTACAATTACCCTTACTGAGCTCACCCCTCACTCACATATATTGTACCCCAAACATGCCAGTTATCAATCACACAGGGTAACATCCCCTGGGGTAAGCTTTACATGATCCATCCTCGAGGATATCCACCATCCAGGAAGGGAAACGAAAAAGTCTCTGCCGGCCGATCTATCCTCCAACACCTAGCGCCAAGAGCCTCTATCCAAGACTCGCCTCTGGCGGCAGACCCCTATCCAAAGGAACTGCAACACTACGCTCCATACACAATGCCTACTCCATCGAGGCATCCAAAATCCAAAACGGGGGAAATCAAACAACCTGAAAGGTATCCTGACGCAAGTCCACGCACAGTCACGCATATCCTATGCACCATGTCCCCCAAATCACAGAGCGCGCAGTTTGACAACTGCGTAAACCCTTTTTGACACCAAGAGGCTCTCAAGCAGTCTCTCCATCACCACCAACCACGATCCTACCCCAAGAGGCTCCGAACTTAATCCTATGAACCGGGGTGGTTTATCTGCCGAAACTGGCTCAACTGATCATTGGTGTCCCATAGCTCATCAGCTGTCAACTATCCACCCTGCCTCGGCGCCTCGGCACTAACCATTGGCACGGAGGGGCTACTTGCTCCATCAGTACTGCAGAAATCACCGCCCCTAAGGATACTGCAACCGGGTGGTCTCAGAAAGAAACACTGTCGAGCTGCCCGCTGCTCTGACAACGTGTCACAAAACCAGATGCTCGCTCACTCTGCCGCTGATAAGCCTCTGACAATCCTGTCATCTGGGTCCGGAGCTCTCTGACTCCAATCTGGTATCCGGCCCGAAACAACTAGCTCAGACCCAACTGCTGCACCAAAGTGCACCCGGGTCAGGGCCCAACGTCGGGGAGACACCGCTCGCCACGACAAACCGCAAATCAGCACATCCCAAACACTCGACCCAATCTAGCGAAAGTCAAAGACATCCCCCTATTTTTGTAACTTTATGTTGTCTGCAGCCAACATAACTGTCCCACAAAAATAGGGTATGTCGATCCCTCTTCACTCACAGGAAGAGTCAAAACCAAATCACCGACTTTCGCAAAATGTCGCGTCTCTCACACCCTAACATCCTAGGGCCCGCCATAAGCCTAGGGTTTCCTAAGTCCCAACCGACCTATCCCTAAGCTCTGATACCAACTTAATCTGTCACGCCCGGGTGTAAACCAGAACCCGGGCCCGTCTACAGATCCGCCGTGCACACGGTATTTCCCGTGTACACGAAGCGTCAACAACCTGCTCAGATATAAAAGATATAATAAAAGAGCAATAAAAACAGAGCTGAACTAAAACTAATACATCTCAGACTGAAGCTGGAAATAAAATACAATACATCTGTATAAATGATACATCAGTCTCTCCCAGCTCACAACAATAATAAATACAACCTGCTGGCAAAAGCCAGTCCCAAAATGAAAGTACAACCGTCTGAGGAAAACCTGGGTACACCAACAGTCCAGCTAACACGCTCATCCTGCCTCGAGATCTATCTACTCAGCCGTCCTCTCTCCTCGACCCGCCACTGAAAGCCCAGTAGCACCCGCAGAAGACACTGCAAAACAAGGGAGAAGAAAAAGAGGAAAGAAGAATGGGGGTGAGAACTACTAGTAAACCAGTAGCCTCCCCTAGTGGGTAAAACCTCAACTCTGACACGCCCACTAGGTCTACCAGAGGCAAAAGGGAAACAAAGGCGGTATGCTAAAAGAATAAGACTCCTGATGAAAAGCTACCACTAGAATGCCTCTAAAATGCCAAGCTAATAGAATAGCTAAATGTATGCATCAGAAATAAATGTCTGCCAGAATAACCCAATCTGACCACCAGTAAACACTGGTACTGCCTGCTCTGCCGCGACGGGTATGCCAGCCTACGCATAACACCGAAGCAAAGGAGTCCCAAGGACTCAAAACCAGCATGGTGCCCGGCGCTCTGCACCGTGGAAAGCCTACTCCGGAGTGGCACTCGTGGGGAGCGACCCACACGAGGAAAAGTATCTCAGTAATAAGCATCTCTGTAACCACTGTCTCATAGTAGCAGGACTGGATCATGACTATGATCAAAGTGGAAAAAACCCTCCACTAGAAATAACCCGAACTCAACCTGATGCAAGATAAACACATAGTGGGAAACTCCCTCCACTAGAGACCTGATACCCAATCTGATGCATAAGCAACCTCCGGTCAACCGCCCAATGTCCGCGGTTGCCGCAATACCCTGCCTGTCCCAAAACGAGAACCTGACTACACTATCCTATCCACCTGCTCGCGCACGAGCTGCAAATACCTAGAGCCTCAAATGAAAGGAGAAAAGAATAACAAAAAGGGTTTCTCCTATGTCAATTCCAGCATGATAGTGTAGCAGAAAAAGGTGGCCTATCTAGGTGACCATACAAGCATGCAAATGTCCCAAGATGATACATAAAATAAAGCAGATGTCGATATGTTTTTACCTTGCTAAAGCATGCTGATAAAAGTATGAGAGGAGTAAATAAAAGATAGCCTGTGCCTGTCTAAAATGCATGCCCAAAGCCCACAATTTATTAATCAGCCTTCTAATCATAGAAGCTACTCCAATGCCTAGAGGGTAATCCAAAGTAGGGGTTCACAACAACACCCATGATCACAAACATGTCCCACATATAACATCTGGTCCACCGCCTGCTATCCGCGGTAGCCATACTACTCCAGAAGCTAAAATCCAGGCCCCGGCTACACTATGCCAATCCCCTGCTCAAACCCGAGCAACAAATAGTCACCTGACTAAAGAATAGGGGGAGAAGGAGCAAATAGGGTTTCTTCTAAATCAAGTCCCAACATATAGTGTAGCGATCAGAAATGGTCTAACTAATTATCCATATAAACAAGCCTATCTCCTCATGGAAGAAGAAGGGGAGTGACGAATAGTGGTTCTACATGTGTATCAAATAATAGCTCCACCTGGGTATAATCATCATGCTAAATCACAATCCAACCACACACATGTCTATAACCTGCTAATCACCCTCACATGAATCATTCACCTATGCCTGTCCAAAAATCCCCAAGTGGTACCCTCCCACAAGACATTCATAATATCTCAACATGAAAGTACATCCCCTATGCACAGTTAAATGCCAATATAATGACCAAGTAAGCATGTATAAGTTCCAACCACTAACAAGTTTCCACTACAGTGTTTTCCAGATGATAGGCTCGTAATTATTTTAGTTAAAGATGCATGTCTACTAAGTGAGCATTCAAAATGTCCAATAGAGAAGATCTCTCTAATATTCCTAGTGGGTATATCAGAAAAGAGGAGTAAAGCAACCACCCACCTGAAGTGCGAACTGTCCGGTCCCGTACAGCTGAAAATACCAGAAACTCCAAACCCTTGCTCCAACAAGTTCAGCACACCCGCAACACTCCTGGTACAATACAAAATCCACTAAATACACTTAGGCTCCCAAATAATGCTCTTATAATCACATACAATATCTGTCCCAAAACTGCTAAATTTTCACCTGCAGAAAGTGCCCAGAAAATTCCCAGAAAAATACACAGCGATCCTCGCGTCGATAGCTTCGCAACGGTAGCTTGCACGTCCAAATCTGAGTTCGGTAAGACAAGTTATAAATTCGGCAAGGTGGTAATCCAAACAACAAACTGCGGAAAAAGACTGCACACAGTACACTGAGAAAACAGTGATTTTCACCTCGAAATAAATCTCATAAAATTCCAAGAAAAATACGAGCGCGTTCCTTGCGATCTGTAGATGAAAAAGTTGTATAAGCTCGTCTCCGTCAGACGCTCGTGCGCGAAGATAAAGCCAAAATACTCCGATGCTGTCCTCACAATCCTCACAGAAAAAGGGGTCACATTAATGCCTCGGGATCCGTGCCAAGGAGTTAAAATCAGAATGCGCGATCAAAATGAAAGATGAAGCCCTACCTGTCGTGAAGCCAACGGCGCAAAAATCACAGAAGAATGATCTCGGGGTAGACCAGGAGAGCTAAAACACTGCTGCTGCGCCGAAGAAGAACACAGGAAATGCAACGTCGCGCCGCGCCGTAAAATCCAAAACCTCGGGATTTGAGCCTCCTAAAATCCTGAAACTTGGCGGGTGTAATCCTCACTTGAAGGAGAAGAAATCTCCTTCTCACCTCCCCTTCGAGCTGAGGTCTCGAAGGGGTCGAAAATCCCCTTGAAGAGCCCTCGGGTTGCACTTAAGGAAAAACCAGAAAATCATTTCAGAAAATACCCAACAAGTCCCCTTTTTTTTCGCTGCGCCCGGTGCACGTGAGCCCGAATGGTGGCGCGCCACGTGGCCCCAACCACCGTGCACCGCCCGTGGACCGCGCACGGTCGGTCACCTGCCCCGCGTACGGCACCCACTCCACGGCTTGCGTGGACCGGGAGCACAACACCGAGCCAAGCAAATTCTGCCACGTGTCCTACCGTCGGTCCACCGTGCACCAAAAATGTTCCGTGGACCGTCGACCGTGAGCCCGCCTATAGGAAGATGCCACGTGTCACACCGGTCTACCGTGCACCCACTCAACGTTCGATGAAAACGGCGTCGTGAGCCGTCAACCATCAATGCCACGTGGCACCGCCCTGTGCACGGCCGCCGCCGTGGACCGCGCGCCTGCCCGCGCCCCGCCGCCGCGCTGCCTGCGCCCTCAGCGCCTGCCCGCGACCGCGCGCCGCCTGCCCGAGCGCCCTCCGCCGCCTTCCGCCGCTGCCCGCCGCCGCCGGCCGTCACCGGAGGTTGCCGGAGTTACTGTTCCGACGGTGAACAGTAACCCATGCACAAAATTCACAAGCGGGTAGTCCGTTTTGACCGTTTTCGCGCGCTGAATCCAAATTCGCCGTCCGTTTCGCCAAATTCCAAACCTAAAAATTGCCGGAGGCTCCCGGAAAGGTATTTTTGATCCGAATTTCGCGCCGAGTCCAAATTTGATATCCATTTTGCACGGAAACACTTCTAAACATCCGACGGGGTCTTCCGGTTATCCACGTGATCCATTTAAGCCCCGAATCCATCACTTGAGTCCAAATTGGCCCACGAACACCGCCGACATGCCACGTAGGCTTCCAGAAGCTGCCAGACACACTGTAGAAGCCCTGCAAAGATCCGGGTCACCACACTCCACAGCCAGGAACGACCCACAACTCAGGCTAACAATACCGGTCGGACAACACTCAACGACCTGGGACCACCGTCAACCTCAACGGTTCCCAACAACACGGACCGGAAGATACTCGACGGTCCGGGACTACCGTCTACCCAACGGCTCCCTCGCACGACAGCACAACAGGGATACAAGACCTCCCGGGACTACCGTTTATCCAAACGGCTCCCGGCACAGATAAGCAACCCACTACAACTACCAGACTCCACTCTTCTCCCAAGCAAGAGTGCAAATGCATCCCACACTAAAAGAAAGTCCCAACCTCTCGGCCCACTACCCGGGCGAGGATAACACTATGTCCAGGAAATAGAAAAACAGTGTGAGTGTCTAAACATAAATAACCCTAGCCCAAGTGAGGGTTTTCTACTGGTCTGGTTACACATGCAACATATGACGGGGGTGCTAGGTCAAGTTCCAATATAACTATATTAACATATGATAAAAGGAATAACAATTCCTACAATATAGCATGCTATACCCGAAAATAAACTATCATGCATAGTCCTACATCAGTAGAATTACTGTACAGTCCATAAAACTTGGAGATAAGGCCACCCACCTTGATTTGCCACCAATTGCTTGTAGACACTTGCAATTGGCCTCCACGCGATCCGCACGCAAAACGATGTCCGCTGCCGGAGTCTGCACGCAAAACGGAGCACGATGCCGAAGTCTGCTCGCAAAACGGAGTCCGCACGCAAAACGGTGCACGGTGCCGGAGTCCGCACACAAAACGGTGCACGGTGCCGGAATCCGCACGCAAAACGGAGTCCGCACGCAAAACGGTGCACGGTGCCGGAGTCCGCAAGCAAAACGGTGCACGATGCCGGAGTCCGCTCGCAAAACGGAGTCCGCACGCAAAACGATGCACAGTGCCGGAGTCCGCACGCAAAACGGTGCACGGTGCCGGAATCCGCACGCAAAACGGAGTCCGCACGCAAAACGGAGCACGCCGTCGGGGACCGCACGCAAAACGGTGCAGTAACACACGGTCCCTAACACAGATAAGAACAACGGGTTAATTACAGTCCAAAAGAACGCCCCAAAACTGTGCGAAAAACACCGTAAAAATAAGTGCGGGACCTACCTCGACGCGTCGCGCCGCCCAACTGCTCCGTGGAACATTTCGCGCGCTCCGCGAGGCCCACGACGCACCGCCGCACCACCCACAAATCCCTCCTCACTCCCTCTCTCGCTCGGGTGGAGAAGAAAGAAAGAAAAGAGAAGAAAAATGGCGCGGGGAGAAAGAAGAAGAAGAAGAAAAAAGGGGAGAAAGAGGGTGGTCCACGGTGCACCAATTCACGGTGCACCGGACCAATCCGGGCTCTAAAACAAACAAGTAAATAGTCCATTCTTAGCGATTTCGCGCGCTGAATCCAAAAACGATGTCCGTTTTTCCAAATTCTCGTCCGAAAATTTGCCGAATGCCCACTCGATCCGATTTTCGCGCCGGGTCCATTTCTGAAGTCCGATTTGCCAAATTCCAACTCTAAAAATTCCCGAAGGCGACCGGAGAGGTAATCTTTTATCCAAACTTCGCCCGGAGTCCCATTTTGACATCGGAATCGCGCGAAACCACTTCTAAACACCCGACGGGTCCACCAAATTCCCACGGGATCACCTTTTAAGCCCAAAGTCCAACACTTGTGTCCAAATTGCGCGCAAACACTACCGACACACCACGCAGGCCTCCAGTGATGCAACTAAATCCCAAATTGCATCACAAATCCATTTCTGGGCCCCAACATACGCACAAACACCCCCAACGGCGACCGAAAGCTGCCAAACAACCAGCGAACCCTACGCGGGGGATTCCGGGACCTCACAGGCGCTCTCTCCTCTAATCTCTAATGAAGATGTTTATTCCGATTCCGATCTCCGACGCACCCCTCGAGGAAGAAAGTGAAGTTCTCTTTTGTTAACAAAAAAATTCAGAAAAACTAGGGTTTTCTTATTTCACTCTCTTTAACGTGTAAAGTAAAACCGATCCTCAGTTTTCGCTATTTATATAAGATTTTGAAACAATAATAACCGCTCTTATCTTTTTACTACAAATCTTATCTTTTGTAACAAATTTCATCTTTAATTTAATCGTTTCTTACTCGATTTGCATTCCAAATATACCGAAAATCACATCATACATTGTGTGACACCCCTAGAATTTGGATTTGTCCTATATATAAATGATATAATAGGACTAAATCTCTTAACCTGGCTATAGCATTTTGGGTAGTAGCAAGGCCCAAGAGGTTAAGAGAATTAAGCGTGCTGGAGCTAGAGTAGTTCTAGGATGGGTGACCCTCTGGGAAGTTGAGGCGTCAAAGTTGGTATCAGAGCCAATCACCAGCCGAAAATGTGAGATGAGTCTCGGCTGAGCTACGGTTATATAGCAGGTAGAGCGTGGCTCCCTAGCTTATGACCGTTGTGGGTGGAGTGTAGCTCCCCACAAGGTCGACTAAGGCTAGCGAGACGAGTCTCACATCGCCTGGTGCTTGTGACTGTGTTGAGCCTGACATGGACGTCAGGGCTTAAAGGGGGGAGGAATGTGACACCCCTAAAATTTGGATTTGTCCTATATATAAATGATATAATAGGACTAAATCTCTTAACCCGGCTATAGCATTTTGGGTGGTAGCAAGGCCCAAGAGGTTAAGAGAGTTAAGCGTGCTAGAGCTAGAGTAGTTCTAGGATGGGTGGCCCCCTGGGAAGTTGGGGTGTCACACATTGGCACGGATATTAAAGCACCAAAAGCCATTAATGGGTATTTGAAAACTCTTTTATGCCCATTACTTAGAAAAATCGCTCCGGGAGCTCCAGTTACCGGATTTGTGAGCCGATCGCACTGTCGTTCTCCGTTTAGCAAGCCCTATAATACAAAAACAAAATCCAAGGAGATAGATACACACACAAAATGAGAAAATACCACGCACACCGAAAGTGATACCTAGGAAAAAATCGTGGACACTACAGCGATTATATTCGGATTCCTTTATGGGAACCGAGGTTGCGGTATGGATGATTCGGATGTTTCGATATATAGTTTGATGTCCGGATTACTTTATCGTACCTATCATTTGCAGTCATGCATCATTTTATCAGTTCTCCTTCCTTTGGTTTTTGTCACTGATTCCCACCGTGTGACAGGTTCCGTTGGGGGCGGGGAGCTTGTCGGGGGTGAGGCTACAACTAGGGAGTGACTTCGTTTTTCGTCATTCTGGTGACATTTTACTCTTCTCCTTGGGCTATTACTTGTGGTCGGTATTCTTTGCATGAGATGTGTGCTAAGGATTTTGTTTTGGCGTATTTCGTGAAGTTGAAGATTGAAGATGAAGACTTGACAAATCATATACATCAATCTCAAGAAAAATGGATTCAAATGTTCAGGTACGTTAAATTAAATAATCTTTGATATTTTGAATACATTCTTACAGCTTAGAAACACTTTGGAATATTTTCTATGGCTTAAGAATCAAAAACTGGACATTTTAAGTGTTCAGGATCCGGATCAGGTGCATCCAGTCCGGACCCCGAACATGGTTTGTTCATGCAACATTTCAGTCCGCACCATCGCCTTTCTAGTCTGGACCCCAAACGTTGAAATTCCTGTTTCGCATGTACAGTCCGGATCAGACTTATTCAAGTCCGGACCGCCATCCTGAAAAATCTGTTTTAGGCAGTTTTTGATTCTTATCTCTTTCCAAGTTTGTTTATAGTCTATAAATAAACCATAATATCATCTTTTAGGGTATTCCAAGGGGGATCAAAGGTAAGAATCCACATAGAGAAGAAAAGGTAAACACCTCTTTATTTTAGGTTTTCTTTCTCTATTGATCGGTTTGATTCTAGGGTTTTCAAAATCTATATCTTTTGAAAGAATCAAATCGATGAATACTTAGACGGTGCTTCCTTGTCTAGCTATGATGATCTAAGTATTCAAAATATCATCACCAACAAATCAACGATTTTCAAGAGGACAATCGGCGTGTGGATTCGCATGGCCTTGTGGATTCAAGGTGCTACTGCTTTCGTGGATTCGGAGCGAGGCGCGTTCGTTTGATCGATAGGTGCTATATTGATGACCGTGCATTCGATTGAAGACTTCGTAGATTCGAAGTTGGACTTCGTGGATTCAAAGTTGTCGTGGATTCGAAGTTGGACTTCGTAGATTCGAAGTTGGACTTCGTGGATTCGAGGTGCGTTGTGGAGCAAGCAGAGAAGATCTACTTGGAGCGTACGGTAAAGGTTGAGTCGTGTGTATGCGTTATATCACCTTGTACGTGTTTTAATCTTAGTGGATTTCACCGTGTGATCGGTCCCGTGATTTTTTACTCCTGTGATGGAGTTTTCCACGTAAAATCTCTACGTGTTATTTACTTTTCCGCATTGGGTTATTTTTATGCAAAGATTTTGGTGTGTTTATTGTTTACACCTATTCACCCCTTCTCTTGGTGGTTTTTCCCCTATTTAGATCCTTGGATCGCATAACCCATAATGTGAATTTTGTGATATGGATGTGGATTTTGGGACAGATGGATACTTTGGACAGCTAGTGATCTTTTGGTTTCGGTTTTGTGGATGCATGTGGAATGCAAGATCTTTTCAAAGTGATGAAATGTTTGTGAAATCTATTTTCAAAACTGAGTGTCGGGTAGGCGTTGTTTTAAACTCTTGTGGTTTATCCTTTCAACTTGGGGTACGCCGTGTGGGCGATATTCTCTTATATGAATCAAAAGACTACCTTATTTTCTTGTTTAGCACTCTGTGTATGAAAACTGGATGAGGTTGATGTATGTATTTTGTGCGACACTGTGCATATATAGAGGAGATTGTGTCCGTTTGTTTAGAGAGATACTGTAAATGTGGCGGGTCTGGGCACGCGCCGGGATGTGAGACTTTATTAAAAAGAAAAATAGGGTCGTTTTTTGCTTTTAAACTACTCCCAGTGCGCGACAGATTAAGATGGTATCAGAGCAAAACGTCATCAACCACGGGGTTTTCATGTTTTAAAAGTAAGCATACGCCCAACATCCATGGTATGCGATTATTTATGCGGTTGACCAATGTAATAACCAAAGTTGCTAGATACATGAGAGCGTGGGTTTTTAGGGTCATCTCGTTGGTTTTGCCCAGTTTTTGGCGTTGGTTGTTTTCACCGATTCTGCCCGATATTAGGTGTTGGTCGTTTTTGCCGGTTTTGCATGGTTTTCTGTTGGTTGTTTTTGTTTGCTGACCCCATTGATTGTGAGTACAGGGTGTGGCTCGTACTAGATCATTGATTGATGGTAGGGGAGAGGATGGGGAGAGGCCGATGGCCGCTGAGGCTACTTTGGCCACAGAGAACCCGTTGCTTCGGCAAGAGGTTCAGGATTTATCGAGGCAGTTGTCGGCGCTCATCGAGATAGTACAGCAGATAGCCCGCCAGACGGCAACACCGACTACTGCTACACAGCTTCCTACTCCCGAGCCAATTTTACGTGAGGCGCATGCGCCGGCATTATGGTAGTGACAATGGTATGCATACTCAGACTACCACGGCAGGGGCATCAGCGGTTCCGGCGATAATACCCTCGGACGTTCATTTACCAGCAGCTCAGGGGCCGATGGCGGGAGCTACGGTTAAGGACCCGGTGAGGGAGGCTGTCATCACTCCTTCTCCTACTCAGTTTGTTGTTGTTGTCGGATCGGATCCAGCACTATTGTAATATCACGAACTGTCTTGTGCTTCTTTTAACCCCTTTTGAATAAATTAGTTGTTTAAGAGACTAATTAGGGGAATTTCTTGGGTACAGCGTCTGTGCGTGCGGGTATTTTTCGGTGTTAGAGCTCGAAAAATGGGGAACAGCAAAGCGATCGGATCTGAAATCCGATTTGCGGATCTCCCGGAATGGGATTTCGAAGGTTTCGGTGCTTTGGGGGTGCACCGGAATCCGTGCTGCGTGATCGATACGCTTTTCGAGGAAATGGAAATCTTTCTGTTATTTCTGCCGATTGAGGGTTTTATTTTGTACATACGAAAGGGGAATAAATATTTAATTATTATTTTTCAAGAAAGCGGAAACCCCAATCGGAGAGAAAAGAGAGAAAAACGAAAGCGGAAACCCAAATCGAGAGAAAAGAGAGAAAAAAAAGGGAAACCCTATTTCGGAGAGGAAAAAGAGATCGGATCTTCCATCTTCTTCGATCAACGTGCCGGAAGTCGGGATCGGAGCGTGTAGTGGTCCGGGTCCCCATGCTGTTTTTCTCGTGGATCCACAGTGTGAAACACCTATTGTTGGTATGTCAGTCAACCATTGCCCCAAAATCAGTCAAGAAGAGGCTCTTTTTCACCTAAAGGAGGAACTCTGAAAAATCCAACAAAAATAGTGCTGCGATCATCGCGACGAGCCCTTCGAAATGAGTACCTGCACGTCCCAAACCGAGTTTTGTAGGTCAAGTTACAAAATCGACAAGGTGACCACCTCAAAAATCCCAAGTATAAAATCAGTAGAACTTTGCCCTGAAAAAGTAGGATTTTCACCTTCGGGAACACTCAGAAAATTCCAAGAAAAATACGAGGACATTCCTTGCGATGTGTAGATAAAAATCAAGTATTGGCACGCCTCAATCCGATGTCCGAGCGCGAAGATAACAGCGAAATACTCCGGTACTGTCCAAACACCACACAGCAAACAGGGGGTCAAAAGTGCCTCGGGAACTGTGCCAAAACTTCGAAACGGAGCAAAGCAATCAACATGAAAATCGAAGCCTTACCTCTCGTGAACGCGTTGCCGCAAAAATCGTCGAAAACGATGGTCGGAGTAAGCCAAGGGAGCCTGCGCACCGAAACGCGACGAAGGGGATCACTGGTGAAGGAAAGTCGCACTGCGCCGAAATGCCGCAAACCTCGAAGTGTGTGCCACCAAAAATTCTGAAACTTCCTCAGAAGATAGAGCACAAGATGATGTTCATCTTTGCTTTAAGGCTCAACTGGAGATGAGCTTGGGAAAAGCCCCAAATCGCAGGCCAAAGGGGCTATTTATAGCCAAAACCCAACAATTCCAATAATACCCATCAAGTCCCTGGTTTCGGGCGCCCGATTAAATCGGGTTACTACAGTAATGGGCCCGGCCCGTTACTGTGCGCGCCCGAAACAGTCTCGGCCCGCCACGCGCGGCCAAACGCGCCCCGCGTGCCCGGTGCACGTGCGCCCGCCTATCACGGCGCGCCGCGTGGCGCCGCGGTCCATGGCGGAAACCGTGGGCCGCGGTTCATGCCGGGCCACCCGGGTCCGTGTGCTCACCAATGGCGTGCTCCACGTGGCCACGCGGGGTCCACGATGCGCCGCGCCCGGCGCCCGGTCGCGCGTGTGTTGACCCACCAATCACAGCGCGCCACGTGGCACCACCAACACTCGTTGCGCCCGGTGCACGCAACTGCTGCACCCGCCGAACCCGAAACCGCCACGCGTCCAATCCTCCAGTGCACGACGGCCCCGTGGACCGTACGCCTGCCCGCGCCTGTCCGCGACCGCACTCCGCCGCTGCGCCGCCGTGCTCCGCCTCCCGCCGGTCGCTGCCGGTGCCGGAGTTACTGTTCCGGCGTGAACAGTAACCATTGGCGCAAAAATCAAGCAAATAGTCCATTTTCATCGTTTTTTCGCGCGCTGAATCCAAATCTGCCGTCTGTTTTGCCAAATTCTGCTTCTAAAATTTGTCAAAGACATCCGGAAGGGTATTCTTAATCCAAATTTTGCGCTGGATCCAATCCTGAGGTCCGATTCGCGCGCAAACACCTCCAACACACAGCAAAGGCCTCCGAAAACTGCTAAACACCACTGCAGAAGCTCCGTTGACCAACATTAATTCTCTTGTGGAAATCCGGTCCTCACACATCCAGTCCGGACCCCGAACTTGGTTTGGTTCATGCGAAATTCCAGTCCGGATCAACCTCTATCCAGTCCGGACCCCGAACATTTTTTTCATAATTCGCATGAATCAGTCGGATCAGGAAAATCCAGTCTGGACCCCGAACCTTTTTTCAGGAAATTTCTAAAAAAAAATGCGACAGTCCGAATCAGCCAAAATCCAGTCCGGACCGCTGTGCGGGAAAAAATGTTTAAGTCAGTTTTTAATTTTATTCTCTTTCCAAAAGGTTTCTAATCTATAAATAGACCCAAAAATTCATCTTTTAGGGTATCCCAAGAGGGATCAAGGTATCCGAAAAAAGGATCAAAGGTAATCCACGTATAGAGATGAAAAGGTAAATACCGTTTTATTTTTAGGTTTTCTTTCTCTATATTTATCGATTTGATTCGAGGTTTTTTTCAATCTCTTTTCTTTCAAAGAATCAAATCGATGAATACTCAGATGGTGTTTCCTTGTGTATCTATATGATCTGAGTGTTCAAATATCATCACCACCAATAAACAAAACAACAATTTCCGAAAGGAACATCGGCGCGTGGATTAGCGTGGCCTTGTGGATTCAAGGTGCTTATCGCTTTCGTGGATTCGGAGCGAGGTGCGTTCGTGTAATCAATTCGTACCAAAATTGGTGAAGACCGTGGATTCGGTTGGACGTCGTGGATTCGACGTTGGACGCAAATCGTGGATTTGAGGCGCGTTGTGGAGCGAGCGGAGAAAATCTACTCAGAGGTATGAAAAGGTTGAGTCGTAGTGTTTGTGTTATATCACCTTGTACGTGTTTAATCTTAGTGGATTTCACCGTGTTATCGGTCCCGTAGTTTTGTACTCCTGTGACGGAGT